>SJXQ01005145.1:195798-214690 GCA_006408695.1 Aepyceros melampus | reverse complement strand
ATGCATCGAACCTGACTGTGGTGATCATTTTCACATATGATAATATACATGTTCCAATGCCATTCTCCCACTCTCACCCTCTTCCAGAGTCCAAAAGACTGTTCTATACATCTGTTTCTCTTTTGCTGTCTCACATGTGGAGTTATGTTATTGTTACCACCTTTCTAAATTCCATATATATGCGTTAGTATACTGTATCGGTGTTTTTCCTTCTGGCTTACTTCACTCTGAATAGGCTCCAGTTTCATCCACTTCATTAGAACTGATTCAAATGTATTCTTTTTAATGGCTGACTAATAATATTTCATTTGGTATATGTACCACAGCTTTCTTATCCATTCATCTGCTGATGGACATCTAGGTTGCTTCCATGTCTTGGCTATTACAAGCAGTGCTGCAGTGAACATTGGGGTAAATGTGTCTCTTTCAGTTCTGGTTTTCTCGGTGTGTATGCCCAGCAGTGGGATTGCTGGATCATCAGTTGAGTTCAGTTCAGCCACTCAGTCGTGTCCAACTCTTTGCAACCCCATGAATTGCAGCACGCCAGGCCTCCCTGTCCATTACCATCTCCTGGAGTTCACTCAGACTCACGTCCATCAAGTCGGTGATGCCATCCAGCCATCTCATCCTCTGTCGTCCCCTTCTCCTCCTGCCCCCAATCCCTCCCAGCATCAGAAGACTCTGATGAGTCTTTGCAATGAGTCAACTCTTCACATGAGGTAGCCAAAGTACTGGAGTTTCAGCTTTAGCATCATTCCTTCCAAAGAAATCCCAGGGCTGATCTCCTTTAGAATGGACTGGTTGGATCTCCTTGCAGTCCAAGGGACCCTCAAGAGTCTTCTCCAACACCACAGTTCAAAAGCATCAATTCTTCGGTGCTCAGCCTTCTTCACAGTCCAACTCTCATATCCATACATGACCACAGGAAGAACCATAGCCTTGACTAGATGGACCTTTGCAGCACGCCAGGCCTCCCTGTCCATTACCATCTCCTGGAGTTCACTCAGACTCACGTCCATCAAGTCGGTGATGCCATCCAGCCATCTCATCCTCTGTCGTCCCCTTCTCCTCCTGCCCCCAATCCCTCCCAGCATCAGAAGACTCTGATGAGTCTTTGCAATGAGTCAACTCTTCACATGAGGTAGCCAAAGTACTGGAGTTTCAGCTTTAGCATCATTCCTTCCAAAGAAATCCCAGGGCTGATCTCCTTTAGAATGGACTGGTTGGATCTCCTTGCAGTCCAAGGGACCCTCAAGAGTCTTCTCCAACACCACAGTTCAAAAGCATCAATTCTTCGGTGCTCAGCCTTCTTCACAGTCCAACTCTCATATCCATACATGACCACAGGAAGAACCATAGCCTTGACTAGATGGACCTTAGTCAGCAAAGTAATGTCTCTGCTTTTGAATATGCTATCTAGGTTGGTCAGAACTTTTCTTCCAAGGAGTAAGCGTCTTTTAATTTCATGGCTGCAATCACCACCTGCAGTGATTTTGGAGCCCAGAAAAATAAAGTCAGCCACTGTTTCCACTGTTTCCCCATCTATTTCCCATGAAGTGATGGGACCAGATGCCATGATCTTTGTTTTTTGAATGTTGAGCTTTAAGCCAACTTTTTCACTCTCCTCTCTCACTTTCATCAAGAGGCTCTTTAGTACCTCTTCACTTTCTGCCATAAGTGTGGTGTCATCTGCATATCTGAGGTTATTGATATTTCTCCCAGCAATCTTGATTCCAGCTTGTGTTTCTTCCAGTCCAATGCTTCTCATGATGTACTCTGCATATAAGTTAAATAAGCAGGGTTACTCTTTTTCCTATTTGGAACCAGTCTGTTGTTCCATGTCCAGATCTAACTGTTGCTTCCTGACCTGCATACAGATTTCTCAAAAGGCAGATTCGGTGGTTTGGTATTCCCATCTCTTTCAGAATTTTCCACAGTTTATTGTGATCCACACAGTCAAAGGCTTTGGCAGTTCTATTTCAAGTTTTTTTAAGGAATCTCCACACTATCTCCATAGTGGCTGTATTAGTTTGCATTCCCACCAACAGTGTAAGAGGGTTTCCTTTTCTCCACACCTTCTCCAGCATTTATTGCTTGTAGACTTTTAGATAGCAGCCATGCTGACTGGCATGAATGGTACTTCATTGTGGTGTTGATTTGCATTTCTCTGATAATGAGTGATGTTGAGCATCTTTTCATGTGTTTGTTAGCCATCTGTATGTCTTCTTTGGAGAAATGTCTGTTTAGTTCTTTGGCCTATTTTTTGATTGGGTCATTTATTTTTCTGGAATTGAGCTGCAGGAGTTGCTTGTATAGTTTTGAGATTAATTCTTTGTCAGTTGCTTCGTTTGCTACTCTTTTCTCCCATTCTGAAGGCTGTCTTTTCACCTTGCTTATAGTTTCCTTTTTTGTGCAAAAGCTTTTAATTTTAATTAGATCCCATTTATTTTTCCTTTTATTTCCAATACTCTGGGAGGTGGGTCATAGAGGATCCTGCTGTGATTTATGTCAGAGAGTGTTTTGCCTATGTTTTCCTCTAGGAGTTTTATAGTTTCTGGTCTTAAATTTAGATCCTTAATCCATTTTGAGTTTATTTTTCGTGTATGGTGTTAGAAAGTGTTCTAATTTCATTCTTTTACAAATGGTTGTCTTTAAAGAAATAAACAACTCTAGGAAGCTTGAATATATTTATTTTCTTGAAAGGGACAAATATGTATTTGTAGCTTCATGTCTTTAATTATAAAAAATTCATGGTTTTATTAGGTAAGAACTATGGTAAAGATTTTTACTATTTAATATAATATAACCCTCACAAGATGGCATTTTCAGTTTTTAATTTTTAACAGGACATTTAGGCAATAAGTATCAGGAAAACTCAAGGAAAAACAGAATTTGTAATATCTATTTAAAAATCATTTTTTCTTTTTTTATAAAGTTGAGATAATTTGGAAAATGTTGCAATGATATTTTTACAGTTAATCGAAAAGCACTAGTGTTGAGTAAAAATATGCACCTGGAGAGACTTGTTGTTTACTTAGACTTTAATTCATACTGCAGCCATAGGAATAATCTGTTTGCCAAGATTAAAGAATTATTCCTAGATATATGTACCCTGAAACAAATATTTAAGAACAGTAATTTGTTACATTGTTTGCTCAAATAAAAAATTGACACTCTGAAAATCAGGGTCCACTAGAGAGCCCAAGTTAGATTAGAAATGGTAACAAAGAGTTTTCCTTAATTAATGTTTCCACAAATTGTCAAAATCTAACTTTAGAAAGCTTCCGTGCATAAAAGGACAAATTTGGTCATTTCTGTAACCAAGGCAATGAAAATATTCCATTCTAAATGTGTGTTTCAAAGCTTGAACCCCCAGATATCTTTAATTTTCTCTTAAAATTTTTTTCTCAAGGCTGTTCAACTAGAATTTAAAATAAAATATTAAATTTTGCTTTTGGCGATAGAAATCTGTGGAATAACAGAGAAGTTATGAGAAGGTGTAGATCAGGATGATGATAAAGAGGAGGAGAAGGAGAAGTGGTTTAGGGTTGTAGAAGAAGGAAAATATTATAGCAGTGATAGAAAAGTGAGAAGAGATACTATGAGCTGGAAAACAATTTTGAGAATCACCTATAGAATTCTTGTTATATATATTATTAATATCAAGTGACTCTTTCCAATCTAGATTTAATTCATTAAAGAAAAGGATTGCATGCTTAGTCACTCAAGTCATGTCTGACTCTTTGCAACCCTTTGTACTGCTGCCTGATGGGCTGTCCTGTCCATGGGATTTTTCAGGCAAAAATAACTAAAGTGTGTTGCCATTTCATACTCCAGGGGATCTTCCCAACCTAGAGATGTAACCGGTGTCTCTTGCATTGCAGGTGGATTCTTTACATGCTGAGCCAAAAGAAAAGGGTCATGAGCAGTTTAAGTCTATCTTCCTCAACTGGCATCTGTCCAGCTGCTACAGGAGTTCTAACTGAACATACACAATAGTACTTAACTGGGAGTTCTTTTAGAAGACCATCCATTCAATCACTTATTATTCATCAGAAAATATATATTGAGCTTCTCTAAATGCTAAGCACTGTTCTAGGTGATGTTGATAAAGTAGAAATAAGGAACTCTGCCTTATAGATAAGGTGAGATGAACACTAAACAAATAAACCAATACATGAACTAGTTACAGATCAGATTTAAAGAAAAAATCCAAAGGTTGCTATAATATAGAGTAATTCTAGAGTGAACTAGTCTACAAATGTTTATCCAGAAAAACTTTTCTGAGCAGCTAATTTGAGGTATTTGAAATGAAATACCAATAAGATGAGAAGGATCTCATAATGTAAAGTACTAAAAAGAGAAAAAGAAAAAGAAAAAAGAGAAAAACAAAATCAAAGAAAAGTGTCCTATATCCTTGAGGAACAGAACAACAACAAAAATCCTCCATGGTTTGAAGTCTGGCCAATAAGAAGGACAATGATACACAAGATTAGGTGAGAAAGTAAGCAGATTAGAAAACTCATATCAGACGCTGTTGATGTTATTTTGCCTTCAATGAATTTTTCAATGGAAGAATGATATGATCTCCATATTTAAAAGGTCACTCTGCTATCTCTAAGGAGAATGGATGCTAAGTAGACAAATGTGTTGACAATGAGATCAGATAGAAGAGAATTACAGAAAACCAAAAAGAGATGACCAATCTAGACAGTGTACTAAAAAGCAGAACCATCACTTTGCTGACAAAGGTCCATATAGTTAAAGCTATGGTTTTTCCAGTAGTCATGTACAGATGTGAGTATTGGACCATAAAGAAGGCTGAGCACTGAAGAATTGATGATTTTGAACTGTGGTATTGGCGAATACCCTTGAAAGTCCTTTGAACAGCAGGGATTGAGGACAGGAGGAGAGGGGAATGACAGAGAATGAGATGGTGGATGGCATCACTGACTCAAACAGCATGAGTCTGTGCAAACACATGGGGTCACAAAGAGTCAGTCACGACTTAGTTACTGAACACCACCACCACCAAAAAAGAGATGACATTGGCTTGGAGTGAGAAGGCAGCTGTGAGAAGAAATGATACGGACATAGAAACACATTAAATATGAGTAAGACTTCATGACAAATTGAGAGAGATGAGAAGAAATAATCAAGGATGAATAACTGCTTTGAATAACAATGCAAATTCTGATATGAGAAAGATTGGGATGGGAAAATTTTCTTATTTTGAATTGTGTGGAGAAGGAAGATTAAAGCTTTCCATGTAAAATACTTTAGCATTTTTATTGCTAGTTGTCTTGAATTTTCATTCTCCCTCTTTTTTCCTAAATTAATAGAATCTCAATTTTTAGCTATACATGTACCCAAATGGAACAAAAGCTACATTTCCCAAACTCTCTGATAGATGTGACTATGAGACTTGAAATGTAGTCATAAGTTTTGAGAGTTCAAGTTTGGGAACTATGTTAAAATAGAAGGAATGTGCTCTTCTGATTCCTTTACTTCTCTCCTTCTAATTTAGACATTGGTGTGTTAAAGAGTGCCAAATAAATTGACATTTCTTCTATCAAGACCGATTTATTCTTTCCTTGTATCTGTGCTACATTTCTAATAAATTCCCAAGTACTGCTGATTATTTGGTGTTTAGACCAGAATTTTTTGTAGCAAAGATGCAGTAATGGTCATCAGTATTACCATCAGTGACTTTAGTTCATTTCAGTCACCCAGTCGTGTCTGACTCTTTGTGTCCCCATGGACTGCAGCGCTCCAGGCTTCCCTGTCCATCATCAACTCCCAGAGTATACTCAAACTCATGTCCAGCGAGGAGATGATGGTATCCAGATATCTCATCCTCTGTCGTCCCCTTCTCCTCCTGCCTTCAATCTTTCCCAGCATCTGGGGCTTTTCCAATGAGTCAGTTCTTCCCATCGGGTGGCCAAATTATTGGAGTATCAGTTTCAGCATCAGTCCTTCCAGTGAATATTCAGGACTGATTTCCTTTAGGATGAACTGGTTGAATCACCTCCTTGCAGTCCAAGGAACTCTCAAGAGTCTTCTCCAACACCACAGTCCCAAAGCATCAATTCTTCACTCTCATCTTTCTTTATAGTCCAACTCTCACATCCATATATGACTACTGGAAAAACCATAGCCTTGATTAGACGGACCTTTGTTGGCAAACTAATATATTTGCTTTTTAATATACTGTCTATGTTGGTCATAGCTTTTCTTCCAAGGAGCAAGTGTCTTTTAATTTCATGGTTGTACTCACCATCTGCAGTGATTTTGGAGCCCCCTAAAATAGTCTGCCACTGTTTCCATTGTTTCCCCATTTATTTGGCATGAAATCATGGGACCAGATGCCATGATCTTAGTTTTCTGAATATTGAGTTTTAAGCCAACTTTTTCAATCTTTTCTTTCAATTTCATCAAGGAGCTCTTTAGTTCTTCTTTGCTTTCTGCTATAAGCATGGTTTCATCTGCATATCTGAGGTTATTGATATTCTCCCAGCAATCTTGATTCCAGCTTGTGCTTCATTCAGCCCAGCATTTCGCATGATGTGCTCTGCATATAAGTTATATAAGCACAGTGACAATATACAGCCTTGATGTACTCCTTTTCTGACTTGGAACCAGTCTATTGTTCCATGTCCAGTTCTAACTGTTGCTTCTTGACCTGAATAAAGATTTCTCAGGAGGCAGGTCAGGTGGCCTTGTATTTCCATCACTTGAAGAATTTTCCACAGTTTGTTGTGATCCACATAGTCAAAGCCTTTTCCATAGTCAATAAAGCAAAAAAAATATTTTTTTTTCTGGAACTCTCTTGCCTTTTTGATGATCCAATGGATGTTGGCAATTTGATCTCTGGCTCCTATGTCTTTTCTAAATCCAGCTTGAACATCTGGAAGTTCACAGTTGATGTACTGCTGAGGCCTGGCTTGGAGAATTTTGAACATTATTTTGCTACTGTGTGAGATGAGTGTAATTATGTGGTATTTTGATCATTCTTTGGAATTGTCTTTCTTTTGGATTGGAATGAAAACTGACCTTTTGCAGTCCTGTGGCCACTGCTAAGTTTTCCAAACTTCTGGCATATTAAGTGCAGTACTTTTCAGCATCATCTTTTAGGATTTGAAATAGATCAACTGGAACTCCATCACCTCCACTATATTGGTCATAGTGATGCTTACTAAGGCCCACTTGACTTCACATTCCAGGATGTCTGGCTGTAGGTAAGTGATGACACCATCATGATTATCTGGATTGTGAAGATCTATTTTGTACTTTTGTGTATTTTTGCCATGTCTTCTTAATATCTTCTGCTCCTGTTGGGTCCATATCATTTGTATCCTTTATTGCCCATCTTTGCATAAAATGTTTCCTTGGTATCTCACATTTTCTTGGAAAGATCTCTAGTTAACCCATTCTATTGCTTTCTATTATTTATTTGCACTGACCTCTGAGGAAGGCTTTCTTATCTCTCCTTGCTATTTTTTGGAACTCTGCATTCAAATAGGTATATCTTTCTTTTTCTCCTTTGTCTTTAGTGTCTCTTCCCTTCTCAGCTATTTCTAAGGCCTTCTCAGACAACCATTTTTCCTTTTTGCATTTCTTTTTCTTAAGAATGTTCTTGATACCTGCCTCCTATACAATGTCATGAACCTCCATCCGTAGTTCTTCAGGCACTCTGTCTATCAAATCTAATCCCTTGAGTCTATTTGTCACTTCCACTCTATAATGTAAAGGATTTGATTTAGGACATGTCTGAATGGTCTAGTGGTTTTCCCTACTTTCTTCCATGTAAGTCTGAATTTGTCAGTTAGAAGTTCATAATCTGAGCCACAGTCAGCTCCTGGTCCTGTTTTTGCTGACTATATAGAGCTTCTGCATCTTTGGCTGCAAAGAATATAATAGTCTCATTTTGGTATTGACCATCTGGTGATATCCATGTATAGAATTGCCTTTTGCGTTGTTGGAGGAGAATGTTTGCTATTATGATTGCATTCTCTTGGCAAAACTCTGTTAGCCTTTGCCCTGCTTCATTTTGTACTCCAAGGCAAAATTTGCCTGTTACTCCAGGTATCTCTTGACTTCCTACTTTGACATTCCAGTCTCCTATAATGAAAAGGACATCGTTTTGGGGGTATTAAGTCTAGAAGTCTTGTAGGTCTTCATAGAACCATTCAGCTTCAGCTTCTTCAGCATTATTGGTTGGGGCATAGACTTGGAATACTGTGATATTGAATGGTTTGCCTTGGAAACGAACAGATATCATCCTTCTGTTTTTGAGACTGCATCCAAGTACTGCATTTTGGACTCTTCTGTTGACAATGAGGGCTGCTCCATTTCTTCTAGGGGATTCTTGCCCACAGTAGTAGATAAAATGATCATCTGAGTTAAATTTTCCCAATCCAAGTCCATTTTAGTTCACTGATTCCTAAAATGTCAATGTTGACTCTTGCCATCTCTTGTTTGACCACTTCCAATTTACCTTGATTCACGGACTTAACATTCCAGGTTCGTATGCAATATTGTACTTTACAGCATTGGACTTGACTTCTATCAGCAGTCACATCCACAACTGTGCTCTGGCTTTGGCTCCATCTCTTCATTCTTTCTGGGGTTATTTCTCTGCCATTCTCCAGTAGCATACTGGGCACCTACCGACCTAGGGAGTTCATCTTTCAGTGTCCTATCTTTTTGTCTTTTCATACTGTTCATGTTCTCAAAGTAAGAACACTGAAGGGGTTGGCCATTCCCTTCTTCAGTGGACCACGTTTTGTCAGAACTCTCCACCATGACCTCTCAGTCTTGGGTGGCCCTACAAGGCATGGCTCATAGTTTCACTGAGTTAGACAAGACTGTGGTCCTTGTGATCAGTTGATTTTAATTCTCTCTGCCTTCTGAGGCATAAGGATAAGAGGCTTATGGAACCATTCTGATGGGAGAGAATGACTGTGGGGGAAAGTGGGTCTTGTCCTGATGGATGGGGCCATGCTCAATAAATCTTTAATCCAATTTTCTGTTAATGGGTGGGGTTGCGTTCCCTCCCTTTTGTTTGAACTGAGAGCAAACTATGGTGGAGGTAATGAAGGTAATGTCAACCTCCTTCAAAATGTCCTGTGCATGCACTGCTACACTCAGTGCCCCCAACCCGCAGCAGGCCACTGCCGACCCAAGCTTCTGCTGGAGACTCCTGGACACTCAAAGGCAGTCTGGGTCAGTCTCTTGTGGGGTCACTGCTCCTTTCTCCTGGCTCCTGTTACACACAAGGTGTTTTTTTTTTTTTTTCTTCCGAATGCCTGTTTCCCCAGTCCTATGTAAGTTCTGGCAACTCAGTGGTACAGTTAATGGCAACCTCCTCCAAGAGGGCTTATGCCACACCCAGGTCTGCTGCACCCAGAGCCCCTTCCCGTGGGTCAGTCCACTGCTGATTCATACCTCAGCAGAAAACATTCAAATGCAGGTCTGGCTTGGTCTCTGTGGGGTCTCCTTGTGTGCACAAGGTTTATAATGAGCTCAGAATGTAAAGCATCTGACTGCAATGTGGGAGACCAGGGTTCGATCCCTGGGTTGGGAAAATACCACTGGAGAAATAAATGGCAACCCACTGCGGTACCCTTGCCTGGGAAATCCCATGGATGGAGAAGCCTATAGGCTACAGTCCATGGTAGGCTACAGTCTATGGCGTTTTAAAGAGTCGGACAGGACTGAGCAACTTTACTTTCACTTTCACTTTCCAAGTGTCTCTGACGGGTATGGGGTTTGAGTCTAAATGTGATTTCGCACTTCATACCATCTTGCTGGGGCTTCTCCTTTACCCTTGGAGGTGGGCTATCTTTTTTTGGTCGGATCCAACATTCTCCTGTTGATGGTTGTTCAGCAGCAAATTGTAATTTTGGAGGTCTCTCAGGAGAAGATGAGCGTGCCTCCTACTCTGCCATCTTGTGTTAGAAAGAAAATTTGATTGTAAAGCTGGGGAAGCATTAATACTGAAATGGATTACAGAGTGAACGAAAGAGAAGTGTCTAAGGACTATAAAACCCTTTGAGAAGTTCTAAAATAGAGTGAGAGTGACATACCAAGGAAGAGATAAAGGGTAATGGAGGTAATTAAGACATGGAATATGGTGGGAAATGTTTCTATTATGACGCAAATAATTCAAAGAAGAAAATAATTTGACAAAATAGGAAATCTAGAATGAAATGGAAGAAACAGCATCTTAAAAGTAAGTAAAGACTAGCTTTTGAGAGAAGGGACAGCTCTTCCACAGAGAATAGGAGACAAAAATGTAAAGATGGATTTTTAGTTTTGTTGTGGGAAGTTGAGAGGGGCATATAGTTCAGTGTGGACAGGCACAGGCTGTATGTGACGGAATGATAAGGTACCTTGCTATCCTCATTGTGAGAGTGCAATGTTTGTCCTCTGTGGATTCATTCTCCTTTTTGTATACTCTTCTGTATTATTACTTCCACATTCCATGTAGCTGATATTGTTGTCTCTAAAAAAGATCACTTTCCCCCCTAAGGATATATTGTAAAAAAAAAAAAAAAATTTAAGCAGAGAGCATAAAAAGAAATATACATGTGTATAAAGAGAGCATGCATATATCTGCTTTTTGAAGGAAAAATATAAAAAAGGCAAAGCAGAAAACAATGAAATTATTACAGCCAAGATATGAGTGAAAGGAGAAGAGAGAAAAAAGAGAATTACCCTCTTCTGAGAATACCTTTTTCATAGCAACATGCTTGGAAGCACGTTAATGTTTTACATATTCAAAATTCAAAATAAGTCAACAACAGTGAGAATTTGGGAGAAAAAAAATTAAAGCTGAAACAAATGAACTTAGCTGTGTTTCAATATTGTATTAAAGGGATAAAACCATACCAAATGTAAATAAAACAAAAGATTTAATCAAAGTGACTTTATAACACAGGGTCTCCAGCATTATATTTACCATCTGAGCCACCAAGGAAGCCCCAGTTTGTGACTATATACCACAAATTGAAGAGCAGTATTCTGGGATTTGGGGTTAAAAGCAAAGAGGTCTTGAACTCTTTTAGTAGAATTCCCTTCTGTAGTAGAATGGATGAAACAATGCTGAGATTATTACAGAGGATATGTAAGTTTGAGCAAATGAATAAGAGTAGTGACATTGCCAGAAGCCAGGGTCTTTAAACTCTAGTTGAAGGAAAATATAATATGGTTGGAGGACAAGGAGGGAAGGAAGAAATATGTTGAGATAAGCTACAGCTGGAAGTATCAGTATGAATTTATGTTGTAAATACTACTTCTGTCTGTTGCAAAGGCCAATAAGTAAAGAGACTCCGGTGCCAATGAACATGTGTAGAGCCCACATATGTCTAAAACTCTCTCCATGAAAAATCAAACTGGAATCTTCAGATAATTTACCAACTCACAGTCTAGAACAGAGTGAGATGAGTCCAAAATAATTTATATATGATAGAAAGTAAAAAAGTGCAAAAAAGAAATCCATCACCAGTTTGAAGGTGATCTCACTAACCAAGCCTAGAATAAGATAATTAAGCAGGGAAGTAAGGAATTATAAACCACTGGAGAAAAGTAGAAACAAGGGAAAAGAAGGAAGGGCTCCTCTTTAAAAATGGAATGCTGATCAATAAAGGTCAAGAAAGGACAGGAGTTAGAAAATCATTATTTTGCATTCATCATAAAGAATATTTTTTCCAGTTAAATATGGAGGGGGATTTTTTGATGTGCAGCAGAATTTTCATGGTCTTACAGGATCTCTCTACAGATTGCTTTTAAGATACAAAGGGATATATGGTAACTCTACAGTGGAGGAACAAGATAGTTTTTGATACGTTCTAAACTGCATCACCATTGACGGATATATAGACATATGTTGAACTTCCTAACTTGACACTTCAAATAGTGTACAGTGTGTTTTACATTCTTTGTGACTCCATGAATCACAGCACACCAGGCCTCCCTGTCCATCACCAACTTCCAGAGTTCACTCAGATTCACATCCATCGAGTCAGTGATGCCATCCAGCCATCTCATCCTCTGTCGTCCCCTCTTCCTCCTGCCCCCAATCCCTCCCAGCATCAGAGTCTTTTCCAATGAGTCAACTCTTCGCATGAGGTGGCCAAAGTACTGGAATTTCAGCTTTAGCATCGTTCCTTCCAAAGAACACCCAAAACTGATCTCCTTCAGAATGGACTTGTTGGATCTCCTTGCGTCCAAGAGACTCTCAAGAGTCTTCTCCAACACCACAGTTCAAAAGCATCAATTCTTTGGCACTCAACTTTCTTCACAGTCCAACTCTCACATTCATACATGACTACTGGAAAAACCATAGCCTTGACTAGATGAATCTTTATTGGCAAAGTAATGTCTCTGCTTTTGAATATGCTATCTATATTGGTCATAACTTTTCTTCCAAGAAGTAAGCATCTTTTAATTTCATGGCTGCAAATACCATCTGCAGTGATTTTGGAGACCCAAAAAATTAAAGTCTGACACTGTTTCCACTGTTTCTCCATTTATTTCCCATGAAGTGATGGGACCAGATGCCATGATCTTTGTTTTCTGAATGTTGAGCTTTAAGCCAACGTTTTCACTCTCCTCTTTCACTTTCATCAAGAGGTTTTTTAGTTCTTCCTCACTTTCTGCCATAAGAGTGGTGTCATCTGCATATCTGCATATCTGCAGATTATTGATATTTCTCCTGGCAATCTTGATCCCGGCTTGTGCTTCTTCCAGCCCAGTGTTTCTCATCATGTACTCTGCGTAGAAGTTAAATAAGCAGGGTGACAATATACAGCCTTGACGTACTCCTTTTCCTATTTGGAACCAGTCTGTTGTTCCATGTCCAGTTATAACTGTTGCTTCCTGACCTGCATATAGGTTTCTCAAGAGGCAGGTTAGGTGGTCTGGTATTCCCATCTCTTTCAGAATTTTCCACAGGTTATTGTGATCCACACAATCAAAGGCTTTGGCAAAGTCAATAAAGCAGAAATAGATGTTTTTCTAGAACTCTCTTGCTTTTTCAATGATCCAGCAGATGTTACTAAAATATAATATAATAGTTCCACATTAAGGAAGTATGTATTGATATTATTATGATATTTTCCAATATTCCCCAAACACATCTGCCTGGGTTAGTTATTTAAAAATATATAGATAAATAGATATAAATAGATAATATATATAAATGTATAACTCTTTAAAAGCTGTCATTCTGAGTCTCCACTTGTCTTACCCTAATATCTCAAATTTACCAGTGAATGCAGATTTTATCCTGACTTCACAAAGCAGAAAATATTATGAATTTCAAGATACATAAAGTCTGTGATCACACTTGTGTTAATGATAATAACATAAAAAGAGTTATAGAATTCTTATTGGGTACTATATTCAGCTTATGGTAGCTGAAGATTATATCCATTAGGAAGGGGAAATTATGAGGAAATAAATATGGTATGACATTTTCCTTCTACTGTCAAATTTTACCCAAACAATGCAGTGATGTTTAAATGGTCCCTATATTGAAAAGTTTTGTTTCTTCCTCCCACCTCCCTCCCCCAACCCTAAAATGAAATCTATTAGATTATCTGCTTTCAAATGTGAATGAATAAACATTTAGTCTTTTTTTAAATTTAAAACAAACAAGTCAAACTACTTTATTGTAATTATGTTATTTTTATAAATTATAACAAATTAGCTACATTTCACTTTTTTTGAAATTATATGTAATCTGTGAATTCCTTAGCTGACTGTTGATAATGGCTGAAAAAACAGTGTTTCTTTAAATTTTCAGATGAACTTTTCTTGCATTTAGCTATGGCCTTGTTGCTTAAGTCCTTTGTCTTAAAATGAGATTTGTTCAACAATTGGAGAGATTCTGCATATTTTAAATAATGATGTTCTGCTTGCAGTTCACACTGGGTGTTCATGTAGCCTTTGGAGACCTAAACATTTAAAAGGAGGGAAAATGCCGACTATAATTCTATGCACTATCTCAATCTGTTGTTAACTTGAAAAATTCGGGTTAGCTAGGTAGGAAAAGGTTAATCTCAGAGATCTGGCTTGCAAAAGCTGTGCAAACATAGGTGAATAATTTGGGGTAGTGGAGAAAAAAATAAGTATAAACAAATATCTATTGCAAAGGAAGTTAAAGCAATTCCTAGGAGCATCATGGGCATAAATATTTAACAAAATAAATTGAAATCTGTCCTGCAAACCTGTCCCAAGCAGAACATAATAGAATGATACTGATAATTCATGAGCTCTATTGATATTTATATGGCATGTGTGAGAACTAACATTTATTAAGCATCTATTGTGTGACAGAGCAGTAATAAGAATTTAAATATTGTTTATTTCTCACAACCAAACTATAAGCTATTTTTTCTTTATGTTATACATAAAGAAATCTTATTTTAGGGGTTGAATTAATTTATGAGTTCACATACCTCAGAACAGCAAAACCAACAAATACATTGTGTTCAATTACTTTAGAGTTTTATGTAAACAAGATTTGTCTTTCTTGATGAACCATCATGTTTTCTATGAGAGTTGTGGAGCTCACTCTTAATGCACTTTAAGCTTTGGAGTGTCAGGAAAACTGGGGCACAGTTTTATGCATGGTTGTGCCTCTTCAAGCTCAAATAGAACAGTCTGCCTCAGTGTTTGCAAAATTTCAGTTTGAACTCATCTCAGTCTGGCTTCAAATGCCATGAGTGTTAAGTTGATAAATGTTTCATATTGGAACAGGGGTCGGTGAAGGCTCCTTACTTTCCTTAAGAACAGGTGGCTTGTCTGAGATCCTCTGTCTAAGGAGCTTGAAACTGTGAGGAAATGTGGTATCACTTGTTCACTGGAGTTCAGGGTGGGTCATCTGGAAGGAGGAATCTTTTTAGTAGCTGAAATAAACATATGGTTGTTTCAGTCCATGAATTATTCATCTGAAGGGGCTTCCCAGGTGGTGCTAGTGGTGAAGAACCTGTCTGCTAATGCAAGAGACATAAGATACAGGGTTTAATCCCCAGGTCAGGAAGATCCCCTGGAGGAGGGCATGGTAACCCACTCCAGTATTCTTGCCTAGAGAATCTCATGGACAGAGGAGCCTGGAAGGCTACTACAGTCCATGGCATCACAAAGAGTCAGACATGACTGAAGCGACTTAGCACAAGCATACAGTGAGGGAGAATTCAGGTACAAATATAGAGACAGAGCTGAGATCACTGAAAGTGAAAAGGCTGGGAGATGAGTGTAGAAATACAAACTTGTACAACTACTTGACTGAGTGGTAGAGTTGTAACAAAACATATTGGGGAGGAAAGCCAACACTTGGCTTGTAGTATAATTTTTGCTGTATCATACTATTGATACTACTTGCTGTGAGTTGAATTAAATATGACCTTATTTGGAAATAGAATCTTTGTGGATATAATCAAGTTGAGATAATTAGTGAATCATAGTGGGCCTGGGTGGGGGTGCAGGGAGGTAGGGGAAGATTTTAGCATAAACACAATTCTGAATTCAGATTCTGTTTGTAAAGTTCTGTAATGAACTTTTAAAACGCAAAGTTTTGCTTGTTTCTGGAGAGATACTATCCTCATGGTAGCAGATCTGGAAATCAGAGGAATATTTGAACACATACATAGGAAGAATGCCATGTGAAGATGGAGACAGATATTTGAGTGATGTGTTTACAAACTAAGGAATGCCAACCACCAGAGCCGGGGAAGAGGCAGGGAAGGATCCGCCTTAGAGTCTTCAATGTATGCATGGTTCTACAGAGACAACTTGATTTCACATCTCTAGACTACAGAACTGAGAGCAGATGCATTTGTTTTCTTAAGTTACCCAACTTGTGAGACTTTGTTACAGAAGCTCCAGGAAACTAGTACATACTCCCATTGTCTTGGTTCTCTTACTACAACCTGAGACACTAAAATAGCTTTTCTAATGCTGCATGCATTAGAAAACCACAAGTTTTCTGTGTTGAAAACCACAAGTGATTAAATATTTCTTTGGGATACTACTGAACCTACTTCATCTAAAAAGGATTAAAGGCAAGACATGAAATGCAATAAGCAGACTGAAGAATGGGGCAAAAGAATGAAGGAGAACAAGAACAAAACTATCAAATGAAGACACAACTATGACTGAGCCACATATTTCCTTTTTAACAAACTGGGTTAAAGTTCAAACATGGTACATATACAATTTAGAGAATCAATAAAACAAAACCAATTATTAAGTAGAAATATCTCTGGAACTTAGACTACACAGAAGTTTCTCTTAGGATCCTATATGATAAGAACAAAATCATTGACCACACTCTATGATAGATTCAGTATCATATTTCATAGGGTTATTTTTATAGTTGTCCTTCATATAATTTGAGAGTTTTACTAAAATCTCAATACAATAAAAGTAATTAATGTCAAGGGTCAATGTGCCTCAACTCAGAAGCCTAGTAGATAAAGTTGACCCCCCTTTCAGTAGCCTACTTAAAGATTACCATTTCCATGTTTATTGTGGGGGCCTCCCTCATGGCTTAAATGGTAAAATATCTGCCTGCAATGCAGGAGACCCATGTTTGATCCCTGGGTTGGGAAGATCCTCTGGAGAAAGAAATGGCAACCCATCCCAGCATTCTTGCCTGGAGAATTCCATGGACAGAAAATTCCTGGCAGGCTACAGTCCCCTTGAGCCTACATATATATTTTCCTGGTTTGGTTCTCTATTCCTTTTCTTTGATATTTAGTAGGGTCTAAGCACCTATGTAATTCAAACTAGGGCTCTGTAACAACCTAGAGGGGTAGGATGGAGAGGGAGATGGGAAGGAGATTCAAGAGGGAGGGGACATATGTATACCTATGGCTGATTCATGTTGATGATTGACAGAAACCAAGGCAATTCTGTAAAGCAATTATCCTTAATTTAAAAATAAATAAATTTAACATTAAAAGTAAATGTGATAGCTTGAAAGCTAAAAATATAAATAATAAATTCAAGGAACTTGCTTTATTTATCCCTACTTATATCCCCCAAAAGCTTGGTAGTGTCTTGCATAGAATTAAACATCAAATTCCCATGTAAGAAAATCCCAGGCTACACCAGAATAGATATAATGTGTGAAATCACTTACTCCCACAACTGATCTTTGCTCTAAAACCTAAAATTGTCACTCTCAGAACCTTGAATAAGCATTTTTTCAAAGACATATAGATGGCCAACATGTATGTGAAAAGATGTCCAACATTATTAATCATCACAGAAATGTAAATCAAAGCCAGCATGAGATAATACTTCACACATGTTAGAGGAGTTACCACAAAAAGACAAGAAATTATAAGTGTTGACAAGGATGTGGAAAAAAAGGAACCCTAGCATACAGTTGCTGGGAATGTAAACTGGTACAGCCACTCTGAAAAACTGGCAGTTCCTCAAAAAGTTAAAATAGAACTACCATATGATACAACAATTCCTCTCTTTGTCATTTATTTAAAGAAAACAAAAATCCTAGTTGAAAAAGATACATCACTTCAATGTCCACAGCAGCATTATTTACAATAGGCAAGATATGGAAGCAATATAAGAGCTTATCAGCAAATGAATGGATAAAGAAGATGTAGCATATAAGTGTTCATATATATATATATATATATGCACAAAATGGAATAGTACTAAGTCATAAAAAAATTTAAATGTTGCTATTTGCAACAACATGGATGGACCTGGAGGATATTATACTTAATGAAATAAGTGAAAGAAAGTCAAATACTGTTATGTTTTCACCTATGTGGGGAATCTAAAAATAAAAATGAATGAACAAATAATGCAGAAACATACTCACCGACATGGAGAGTAAGTAGTGATTACCACAGGGAGAGGGGCAGTGTTGGGGGCAAAAGAGATGAAGGGGATAAAGAGCTACAATCTACCAACTATAACATAAGTAACTGTATGTAACATATAACACACAGAATATAGTCAATATTTTATAATCACTTTGTATATTGGGCAATCTATAAAAATATTGAACCACTATGTTGCACTCCTGAAAGTATTATAATGTTCTAAGTCAACTATACTTCAATAATTTTTCAAAAGTTCCCTCTCTGATGAAATTGCAGTGTTTCATTTACTCTCAAGATGGTTTAACATTAGTCCTATAACCATCACTTAGAGGGTAAATTCACTACTCAAAATTTCTTTCTCAAGAACTGATGGCAAGATATGTTATTGACTTTTGTGCCTTTATATCCCTGTTTCGGACAAAAGAGTTCGAAATGCAGTACTTGGATGCAATCTCAAAAACGACAGAATGATCTCTGTTCGTCTCCAAGGCAAACCATTCAATATCACAATTATCCAAATTTACGCCCCAACCAGTAATGCTGACTGAAGAAGCTGAAGTTGAACGGTTTTATGAAGACCTACAAGATCTTTTAGAACTAACACCCAATAAAGATGTCCTTTTCATTATAGGGGACTGGAATGCAAAAGTAGGAAGTCAAGAAACACCTGGAGTAACAGGCAAATTTGGCCTTGGAATGCGGAATGAAGCAGGCCAAAGACTAATAGAGTTTTGCCAAGAAAATGCACTGGTCATAGCAAACACTCTCTTCCAACAACACAAGAGAAGACTCTACATATGGACATCACCAGATGGTCAACACCGAAATCAGATTGATTATATTCTTTGCAGCCAAAGATGGAGAAGCTCTATACAGTCAACAAAGACAAGACCGGGAGCTGACTGTGGCTCAGATCATGAACTCCTGATTGCCAAATTCAGACTTAAATTGAAGAAAGTGGGCAACACCACTAGACCATTCAGGTATGACCTAAATCAAATCCCTTATGATTATACAGTGGAAGTGAG
>SJXQ01005145.1:174726-195785 GCA_006408695.1 Aepyceros melampus | reverse complement strand
GTCAAGGCTGTATATTGTCACCCTGCTTATTTAACTTCTATGCAGAGTACATCATGAGAAACGCTGGACTGGAAGAAACACAAGCTGGAATCAAGATTGCTGGGAGAAATATCAATAACCTCAGATATGCAGATGACACCACACTTATGGCAGAAAGTGAGGAGGAGCTAAAAAGCCTCTTGTTGAAAGTGAAAGTGGAGAGTGAGAAAGTTGGCTTAAAGCTCAACATTCAGAAAACAAAGATCATGGAATCTTGTCCCATCACTTCATGGGAAATAGATGGGGAAACAGTAGAAATAGTGTCAGACTTTATTTTTTGGGGCTCCAAAATCACTGCAGATGGTGACTTGAGCCATGAAATTAAAAGGCGCTTACTTCTTGGAAGAAAAGTTATGACCAACCTAGATAGTATATTCAAAAGCAGAGACATTACTTTGCCAACTAAGGTCCGTCTAGTCAAGGCTATGGTTTTTCCTGTGGTCATGTATGGATGTGAGAGTTGGACTGTGAAGAAGGCTGAACGCCGAAGAACTGATGCTTTTGAACTGTGGTGTTGGAGAAGACTCTTGAGAGTCCCTTGGACTGCAAGGAGATCCAACCAGTCCATTCTGTAGGAGATCAACCCTGGGATTTCTTTGGAAGGAATGATGCTAAAGCTGAAGCTCCAGTACTTTGGCCACCTCACGAGAAGAGTTGACTCATTGGAAAAGACCCTGATGCTAGGAGGGATTGGGGGCAGGAGGAGAAGGGGACGACCAAGGATGAGATGGCTGAATGGCATCACGGACTCAATGGACGTTAGTCTGAGTGAACTCCAGGAGTTTGTGATGGACAGGGAGGCCTGGCGTGCTGCGATTCATGGGATCGCAAAGAGTCGGACACGACTGCGTGACTGAACTGAACTGAACTGATATCCCTGTTTGCCTTTACTTTCTGAAATCCTCATGCTGAAGTTGATAATGAGAAATAGCTTTCTCTCATGGAATTACACCCTGTTGCCTGGATGCAAAGCTTGTAATCTTAATCTTAAATAGGAAACCTACTGATGAAACATTTTATTTGACTCAATTTTATTATGGTCTCTACCACCAAGGCTCTTGTATTGTTCTAAAAGAAATGGGCCAGAAGACAATATGAAGATAATCAAGTATTACAATGAGTAGGATTTGATTCACTGGATTGGAATTCATGTCCAGCCATTGTTCCAAGGAGTTAGGAAGCCTATGATTTTGAATTAATGTAGCAACACATTAATTAATGTATTAATCCCTTCCCAATATATATGCTTTCTTTTCTGCTTTTGTCCCTTGCTGTCTACCTGCTTCCTATAAGCTCAGCCCATTCATGACTAGTTTGGGTTTCCAGTGGCTGTTCAGCTTGGAACTCTACTGCTGGAACTTTTGCTGCACTAAATAAATGGATGTGTAAGAAGATAAGTGATTGTATTTAACTTGGAAGAGAAAAGTTACTCATACCGTAATACTCATGTGGAGCACTAAAATAACGACACAAATATGGTGGGCGTGGAACAAGAATCCTGGAACTAAAGTCCCATATTAGCCAATAAAACAAAGATGAAGCAGAAAGACGTAACAATGTCCAAAAATGATGATTTTTAAATTCTGCTCTGATTTTTAAGTCACTGATGATGATTATTGCTATAAATATGTTTAGGAATCTACGATATAACATAAAACTTTGTGAACTAGAATTTTATGTTTTAGTCCTACTCATTTTATCATCTTACTTGTGAAGATTTCAGCAAATCTGTATGAAGCTTAATTTATGCTTCTGAAAAATAGGAAATAATTGCCTATTAGTATATTTATGAAATACAGAAACAGAAAAATGAGATAAGTATAAAAGTACTGCAAACAGTAATAAAATTTTTATAAGATATTCTTCATATTTCAGGAAGAATTTTACAGGAATGTAATACTAGGGAAAGTTGGATAAAGACAGAAAGATTTCTCTGAAGAAGTAAATAATATATCTGTGATTCTGTATTATATAATGACAATCTAGGCCATAATAAGATAACAGAATCTGTCTCTCTGTAGCATCTTTGTGAAACATGTTCGTAGAAGGGTTTTCATATTCTGTGTTGACTATCATTATTCTACTAAAAAATGTCTAACTAAATAACTATCTAACTAAATAAATGTCTAAAAGAGTTGTGTGTTTTCATAGGACAATTTTTATTATGTATAAATATGTAAATTTGGAAAGAAGAAAAAAACACTTTATTTTAGGGGATAGAATTATGGATGGTTTTGTTACATTTGTAAGTGGAATAGCAATCATCAAATATCACCTAAAAATTGTTCTCACTGGAAAGAATGCCAGCATGTTAAGCTAATGATGGATAATACTATTTATGTAAAAATTTGCTTTTGGCACCATTCTGAAATGAAAACTTTTCATTTTAATCCCTCAATTAGCATGAATAATACTTCACTTTTAATTAATCATCATCATATCTCATCATCAAATTATCAAATTGAGCTCTCCTTGTGAAAGGCACTACACAAAATAAAATAACGAAGATGAGCCCTGCCACTTTTCTATTCTATGAAACAATTGTAGAGGGGGTATCTATCTGCAGACTTTTACTGTTCATTTGTATTTACTCCTAAAGAGAAGGGTCTTTCTTACCTTTCATTTTGAAAATTAATACTATTTATGTAAAAATTTGCTTTTGGCACCATTCTGAAATGAAAACTTTTCATTTTAATCCCTCAATTAGCATGAATAATACTTCACTTTTAATTAATCATCATCATATCTCATCATCAAATTATCAAATTGAGCTCTCCTTGTGAAAGGCACTACACAAAATAAAATAACGAAGATGAGCCCTGCCACTTTTCTATTCTATGAAACAATTGTAGAGGGGGTATCTATCTGCAGACTTTTACTGTTCATTTGTATTTACTCCTAAAGAGAAGGGTCTTTCTTACCTTTCATTTTGAAAATGCTATAGTGCAGCACAGCACTATAGCAGCATTCCCTGGTGGCTCAGACGGTAAAGCGTCTGCCTGCAATGTGGGAGACTTGGGTTCAATTCCTGGGTTGGGAAGATCCCCTGGAGAAGGAAATGGCAATCCACTCCAGCACTCTTGCCTGGAAAATCCCATGGACGGAGGAGCCTGATAGGCTACAGTCCATGGGGTCGCAAAGAGTCGGACACGACTGAGCAACTTCACTTTCATAGTGCAGGAGAGATTTCAGAGATGGCAAGCCAGGGAGCAACATCCAAAGTAACTGTCTAAAAGTGGGAGCCATCTCTCTATCTCTGCCCCACAGATGTGGGTGTGAAAGTTGTTGCTGTTTAATCTCTAAGTTGTGTTCCAGTCTTTTGCTACCGTGTGGACTATAGCCTGCCAGTCTCCTCTGCCCATGGGGTTTCCCAGGCAAAAATAGTGGAGTGAGTTGTCATTTCCTTGTCCAGGGAATCTTCACAACCCAGGGATTAGACCCATGTCTCCTGCCTTGACAGGTGGATTCTTTACCATTGAGCCAGAAGGGAAGTCCATGTCTCCCCCTTAAATACAGGAAACATTCTATTCAGGCAAAACTAGCAGTAAACATCTATGGCAAGAAGAATCTGCAATCATTTTTCCAAGTTCGTGCCTTCTTCTTCATTTATGTTTCCCTCACTGCCTCCACTGGAAATGATATTTAAGAATACCATTTAACAATATAACAGACTAAATACAAAAAATAGCAAGCATCATTTCTCCCCACAGAAGGAATCATCTTTACTAATTGCAGAGTCAAGGAGTAGGGAACACTGACTCTCCTCTACATGCTTCCACTCCAAACAGTTCCCTGTGATGTTTTGTTTTTGAGGAAACCACCCCCCACCACTGGGGCTTCCCCACTGGCTCAGTGGGTGAAGAAGCCACCTGCAATGCAGGAGACACAGGAGATGCAGATTTGATCTGTGGGTTGAGAAGATTCCTTGGAGAAGAAACTAGTTCCTTATTCTTGCCTGAAATATTCTTGCACTTCAATGTTCTTGCCTGAAAAATCCCATGGACAGAGGAGCCTGGTTGGGCTACAGTTCAAAGATTCACAAAGGGTTGGGCACCACTGACTAACTAAGCAGGCATGCACCCCTCCACACCATTAAGACTGTCACAGCATAAAGCCCCTTAAGCAGCTATATAGGCATGAGTATTTCTGAAATATGTGTGCGTGGTCTGTTAAAACAATAAGTATAAAATAGAGCTTTTTGCAGATAGGCCACTCTGCATGAAAACATGAATATACATATACATATATGGAAAAGGAAATGGCAATCCATTCCAGTATTCTTGCCTAGAGAATCCTGTGGACAGAGAAGCCCTGGTGGGATGCCATCCATAGGGTCGCACATAGTCGGACAAGACTGAAGTGACTTAGCATACATGCATGCATTGGAGAAGGAAATGGCAACCCACTCCGGTGTTCTTGCCTGGAGAATCCCAGGGACAGAGGAGCCTGGAGGGCTGCCATCTGTGGGGTCACACAGAGTTGGACACGACTGAAGTGATTTAGCAGCAGCAGCAGCAGCATATATATGTATATAATTACATGTAATTTTGAAATAATATCAAGCTTCTGGGAGAGACATGTTATTAAAAGACTTTCAGAGCTTTTTTCTTTCTTCAGCAAATTAGTTTTATAAGAAATAGAAGTCTTTGTGAAATATATATCTCAAAAGATATATTTTCTCTAGCCTCCACATTTATCTATTTACTAATTATCATTTCCATATATATATGTGCATACATACACATACATTTATAAATATATATCTTACTCAAAAAATTATTCTGCACCTGTAACTCTATTTCTGTTTTGCAGATAATTTCATTTGTACCCTTTTTTAGATTCCATATGTAAGCGATATCATATGCTATTTATCTTTCTCTGTCTGACTTATCTACAAAACATACATAGTTACAGATGTAGAAAACTAACTTATGGTTACCAGGGAGCAAGGGAGGGATAAACTGGGAGATTGAGATTGATATATATATACACTACTATATAGAAAATAGAAAATTAATAAGGACCTACTATATAACACAAGGAACTCCATTCAATACTCTTTAGTGGCCTATATGTGAAAAGAATCTAAAAAAAATAAAATGGGAATATATATATATATATGAACAACTGATTTACTTTGCAGTGCACCTGAAAATAACACAACATTGTAAACCAATCTTATGCCAATAATTTTTTAGAAAATTATTCTGCAAAGAGCACTTCCTAAGCATTTTTTTCATCTTAAACTGCATATGAACCTAGATTTTTAAGGGAAATCAGAGTTCAGATATACCAATTGTAAGTGGCTTTAGCATTGTTCTGTATTAGAAAGTATGAATAAAATATCACAAAATCATCATATCAATCCACACTCTATTCAGAGGTTTCTGTGATGGTGTTCACTTTTTTTTTTTTTTTTTTTTATGGAGGTAGGAAAGAGGTAGTTATCTCTTTTAAACAACAATCAAAGATCTTTTCAAATTCATATGTCCTACATATCTGTATTTCTTTCCACATACACTTGGTTCATCACAACATTTCCTATTTCTTTTTTTTCCTATCCATATTAGCCAAGATTCTTCAGGGAAGCATAATCAACAGAATGTGTATATGCATACATACAGGCAGAGGTGGAGAAAGGTTTATTTATGCCCGCACCTGACTGAATGAGGCTCACCAGGTAAGGGGAGTAATATGTGTAACTCAACATCCACAGGTGTACATGTAACTTAATCCAAAAATACCTTCACAGAAATATCCAGAAGTATGTTTTACTAAATATCTGGGGACCATCATCCAGCTAAGTTGACTCATAAGATTATCCATCATACCAACTCCTGAAAATAGTTGTCTTACTATTGACATCTGTGTGTCTCTAGAAAGTGTCTAAAAATGACACACTAGTGAATGTTTCTCTGTGATAAAACCAAGTGGAACAAGGGAGAAAAATAGGCCTTGAGAGTAATTTAAATCCTAGTTCTGCTGTTCTATAGGTGATTTAGCTCAATTAAATTAGTTACTTGAGTCATGCTTTTTCATCTGTAAAATGAGGATAGATCTTCCCACTAATTCACATTTCATTGATTTGCACCTATTTGAGAAATAGAGATTGAATCACTAGTTTCCTGCTATATTTAGGGCTTAAAAAAGCATTTAACCCAAGTTGTTTTCTGCTTGTTAATTTCTAAAAATTTACATCTGTATGGTACCTAAGGTTTTCTTTTATATTGGATCAAGCAAATTTTGTAGGGAAAATACCTGAAATCCTCCATAGCTGTATCCCATTCCCTTTTGTTTATTTTCTATTTGTTTTAAATATATGAGAATATAAAAGATAAAAACTAAACAGCAATTACCTGTAATAGTCTTAAAAGTACAAATTTAAGACTTTAATAAATATTATAAATTATCTTTCTCCATAGGTTAAACTTCAACAGCGACTGACACGTCTGTCACAGAAACGAATTCATTTACATGGAAGTAAAGGGAGGACAGAATTTCTTGAATTTTGCTCAATTACAGTTTGACTGTTTGGTGTCTCCTTGTTTCTAATCTCTTTCTGAGGGCAACAATTTGCCCTTAAGGAAGCTTATCTTGAAGCTTAAAGAGAAGATTCAATTATATTTCTTTGATTAGGAGTGGTCTTTGAACTTTAAGGCAGAGTGTAGGTTGTTTTGCTTTTTAATTTCCCCCAGTCTTAACTCTCTTCCCTGGTTCGAACTGTGAAGAGTCTGCCTGCAGTGCAGGAACGGGAGTTCAATCCCTGCATCAGGAAGATCCCCTGGAGAAGGAAATGGCAACCTACTCCAGTATTCTTGCTTGGAGAATCCCATGGTCAGAGGAGTCTGGCAGGCTACAGTTCATGGGGTCGCAAAGAGTCAGACACAGCTGAGGTATGGAAACCAGCCAGTCTTAAATCTCACATTGTGGCTACTCTTTCAGTAAGAACTTAGTGATAGGCATACAGGGTATTAGAGAGAGAGAGAGAGAAGTTGCTCAGTTGTGTCCAACTCTTTGCGACCACATGGACTTGTAGCCTACAAGGCTCCTCCATTCATAGGATTTTCCAGACAAGAATATTGGAGTGGGTTGCCGTTTCCTTCTCCAGAGAATCTTCCTGACCCAGGAATCGAACCCAGGTCTCCCCCATTGCAGGCAGACGCTTTACCGTCTGAGCCACCAGGGAAGTGGGTGTTAAAAACAATAAAATAAGACATTTTGAGTGTGATAATTACAGTTTCATCATTGTCATTATTTTAAGGAAATTATAATGAGAAAAACAGTGCATTTTTTATTTGTTACTGAACACAGAATTAATTTTCAAAGAAGTTTTTGTTCATGTTAATTCTCTAGGTGGTATAAAGAAGGAACAGATGTATACTAGAAAAAAAAAAATTACCCAGTATTTGTTTTGCAAAGTGAAGAATGTAACTATAATTAAGAATGACAATCTTTTTAATTTTCAACTGATATGTAATATATTCACAAATTATCAAAAATAAAAAACAAACATTCACATGTTATGTATGTTGATATAGTCCAAGAACAGAAAATAAAGATCCAATGATTGCTCATGTGTGCACATTAAATGTTTAGACAAATATACACATGCACATGATATCCTATTACATATATGTCAAATATATATCATATTCCTCTCCACTGAGTGGCAATTTATTTTTCTCTCTTGGTCAAACTTTAGCACTGTTAGTTTTCTGAATTACAAAACTTTATAGGCAGAAAATCATCAACAGTTTTACTCCAGAGTGTTGCAAATGTTTTCATACAGCTCTGTTATTAACAATAATGACCTCAGCACAATACATTTCCGGGGGAATTAATGACTGGGGTTAATGGCCCAAAGCAAAGCCATCCAGTCATGAATCCCTAAGAAATACCCTGTGCTTTGATCATTATTGCTTCATTACAACATAAAAATAATCAGCACCAATTACAGTGGGAACTATGGGAACAGTTCAGCCTTGAAAATTAACTGTTTCTGGTGTAACAGTGCTGAAGATGTCATGGCTTTCAGTGAATTAAGTATAAGCAATCCTGTAACAAAAAAGAATTGATACAAATGACACTGAAATGTAATGTGATCCTGAGTGGCCAATATTCCCATTGAAATTAGAGATGTGCATGGCTAAGCAAAGGAAATGAAATGAGCCTATGCAAATAAAATACCAAGCAAGTGAACCTAAACTAAATTTTTTGAAAAAGGTATTTATCTCATGCTCAGAAAAAATTAAAAAATGGATAGTGTAATCATGCCCATATTTTGATGAATTCCAGGAAAACAGTAACAAAGAAGATAAAAAGATAATCTGAAAAAAAATCTTGAAATGCATACAAAAAAAAGCAAAAATAATTTTTTTTTATTATTTAGGTCTAGTTATTTTTATTTTATTTTTATTGAAGTATGATGGGTTTACAGTGTGTTAGTTTCAGGTATACAGCAAAGTGATTCAGTTATACATACACACACACACACACAAACACACATATATGTATGTATGTTCTTTTTCAAATTCTTTTTCCATATAGGTTATTACAAAATACTGAGTATAGTTCTCTATGCTATATAATAGGTGTTTGTTGGTTATCACATAGTGGTATGCATATGTTAATCCTAAACTCCTAATTTATAACTCCCCATTTCCCTGGTAACTCATCGGGCAAGAATCTGCCTGTAATGCAGGAGACCTGGGTTCAATCCTGGGTTGAAAGATCCCCTGGAAAAGGGAATGATAACCCACTCCAGTACTCTTGACTGTAAAATTTTATGGACAAGAAGCATGGCAGGCTACAGCTCATGAGGTTGCAAAGAGTCAGACACGACTGAGCAGCTAACACTTACTTACCTTTGGTAATCATGTTTGTTTTCTATGTCAGTGGATCTAAATTTTCATGTTTTAAACTTTCACATCAATTTTCAATTATTCTGCATTTTCACATAATGTAAACCTTTTCCAAAGCAATGCATATATTGTTGAATTAAAGGATGCTTGGGTAAAGTCTTATAAATTGAACACAATATTAGTCACTCATTTGTGTCTGACTCTTTGTGAACCCATGCACTGTAGCCATCAGGCCCCTCTGTCCATAGAATTCTCCAAGCAAGAATATTGGAGTGGGTTGCCATTTCCTTCTCCAGGGGATCTTCCTGACCCAGGGATTGAACCCAGGTCTTCTGCATTCCAGACAGACTTTTTACCAACTGAGCTACCAAGGAAGCCATAAATTGAACATATGTATTTAATAAAAATCAAAATGAGAATACATTTTCCTGTATTATAGCTTTGGCCCCAAAGACTATTTGAATGATTGCTCACTAACAATGTCTTCATCCAGAAGTTCAATAGCCTTTTAATACATTCCTTTCCTCCACTCCGTTCAAGGTGAGCATTTGTTATGGTTATACCTGCTTTATTACTATTTTTATAATCTCTCTCTTTTTCCTTGACTTTTAAACAAATTCTTGTTCTTTCTGTCTAATCACTTACACATTGAATCTTTAACTATCTTCTTTGGACTCCATTTCTCTTCCCACTTTCTGTATACAGGTATCCATTAAGACTTGTTTTCAACATAATTTTCTTCCCTATAAGTATCCTAATACTTCTAGAATATCATTAAGTAAGTAAGTAAAGTCGCTCAGTCGTGTCCGACTCTTTGTGACCCCATGGACTGTAGCCTACCAGGCTCCTCCCTCCATGGGATTCTCCAGGCAAGAGTACTGGAGTAGGTTGTCATTTAGCTTCTATAAATTTAATGGTTTTCCTTTATGTATGGGATACCAAATCTATTTCTCATTTCAATCCTCTCCCAAATTAGTACTTTCTAACTCTCTAGAGTACATCATGAGAAACGCTGGACTGGAAAAAACACAAGCTGGAATCAAGATTGCCAGGAAAAATATCAATAACCTCAGATATGCAGATGACACCACTTTTATGGGAAAAAGTGAAGAGGAACTAAAAAGCCTCTTGATGAAAGTAAAAGTGGAGAGTGAAAAAGTTGGCTTAAAGCTCAACATTCCAAAAACTAAGATCATAGCATCTGGTCCCATCACTTCATGGGAAATAGATGGGGAAACAGTGGAAACAGTGTCAGACTTTATTTTGGGGGGCTCCAAAATCACTGCAGATGGTGACTGCAGCCATGAAATTAAAGACACGTACTCCTTGGAAGAAAAGTTATGACCAATTTAGATAGCATATTGAAAAGCAGAGACATTACTTTGCTGACTAAGGTCCATCTAGTCAAGGCTATGGTTTTTCAGTAGTCATGTATGGATGTGAGAGTTGGACTGTGAAGAAGGCTGAGTGCCGAAGAATTGATGCTTTTGAACTATGGTGTTGGAGAAGACTCTTGAGAGTCCCTTGGACTGCAAAGAGATCCAGTCAGTCCATTCTGAAGGAGATCAGCCCTGGGATTTCTTTGGAAGGAATGATGCTAAAGCTGAAGCTCCAGTACTTTGGCCATCTCATGCGAAGAGTTGACCCATTGGAAAAGACTCTGATGCTGGGAAAGATTAGGGGCAGGAGGAGAAGGGGACGACAGAGGATGAGATGGCTGGATGGCATCACTGACTCAATGGACATGAGTCTGAGTGAACTCCGGGAGTTGGTGATGAACAGGGAGGCCTGGCGTGCTGCAATTCATGGCATTGCAAAGAGTTGGACATGACTGAGCAACTGAACTGACTGAACTCAACTGAACTCTCTAGTGAGAGAAGGTGATGGCACCCCATTCCAGTATTGTTGCCTGGAAAATCCCATGGATGGAGAAGCCTGGTAGGCTGAAGTCCATGGGGTCACGAAGAGTCAGACAGACTGAACGACTTCACTTTGACTTTTCACTTTCATGCATTGGAGAAGGAAATGGCAACCCACTCCAGTGTTCTTGCCTAGAGAATCCCAGGGACGGGGGAGCCTGGTGGGCTGCCATCTGTGGGGTCACACAGAGTCAGACACGACTGAAGTGACTTAGCAGCAGCAGTAGCAACTCTAGCAGATGTGAGGCCCTGTACATGTTTTTGGCAGTGTTTAAATCTACTTCATCACTTTCTTCATCTGCTTCTTTATTAATCCTCCCCTTGCTGAAAACCTCTACCTTTTGACATCAGCATTTCTCATCACTGCTTGAGTTCTATTTAACTCCATATTAAAATTTTCTAGTCTTGATCTCCATATAACTCTGAGGCTCATTTGTCACTCTTAATTCCATAGCCATATGCTTAATTAATCTTTAATCTGAATTATTTCCATAGACTTTCAGTTCAGTTCAGTCACTCAGTCTTGTCCAACTCTTTGCAACCCCATGAACTGCAGCAGGCCAGGCCTCCTTGTCCATCACTAACTCCTGGAGTTCACTCAAACTCATGTCCATCGAGTTGGTCATGCCATCCAGCCATCTCATCTTCTGTTGTCCCCTTCTCCTCCTGCCCCCAATCCCTCCCAGCATCAGAGTCTTTTCCAATGAGTCAACTCTTCACATGAGGTGGCCAAAGTACTGGAGTTTCAGCTTTAGCATCAGTCTTTCCAAAGAACAACCAGGACTGATCTCCTTTAGAATGGACTGGTTGGATCTCCTTGCAGTCCGAGGGACTCTCAAGAGTCTTCTTCAACACTACAGTTCAAAAGCAACAATTCTTTGGCACTCAGCCTTCTTCACAGTCCAACTTTTGCATCCATACATGACTACTGGAAAAACACCAGCCTTGACTAGATGGACCTTTGTTGGCAAAGTAATTTCTCTGCTTTTGAATATACTATCTAAATTGGTCATAATTTTGCTTCCAAGGAGTAAGCATCTTATTCATGGCTGCAATCATCATCTGCAGTGATTTTGGACCCAGAAAAATAAAGTTGGAAAAGGCTCTGAATCTAGGAGGGGTTGGGGGCAGGAGGAGAAGGGGTCCATTTCCACTGTTTCCCCATCTGTTTCCCTTAAAGTGATGGGACCAGATGCCATGATCTTCGTTTTCTGAATGTTGAGCTTTAAGCCAACTTTTTCACTCTCCTCTTTCACTTTCATCAAGAGACTTTTTAGTTCCTCTTCACTTTTTGCCATAAGAGTGGTGTCATCTGCATATCTGAGGTTATTGATATTTCTCCCAACAATCTTGATTCCAGCTTAGGTTTCTTCCAGCCCAGTGTTTCTCATGATGTACTCTGCAAATAAGTCAAATCAGCAAGGTGACAATATACAGCCTTGAAGTACTTCTTTTCCTATTTGGACCCAGTCTGATGTTCCATGTCCAGTTCTAACTGTTGCTTCCTGACCTGCAGGTGATCTGGTATTCCCATCTCTTTCAGAATTTTCCTCAGTTTATTGTGATCCACACAGTTAAAGGCTTTGGCATAGTCAATAAAGCAGAAATAGATGTTTTTCTGGAACTCTTTTGCTTTTTCCATGATCCAGCAGATGTTGGCAATTTGATCTCTGGTTCCTCTTCCTTTTCTAAAACCAGCTAGAACATCTGAAAGTTGCCAGTTCACGTACTGTTAAAGCCTGGCTTGCAGAATTTTGAGCATTACTTTACTAGCATGTGAGATGAGTGCAATTGTGCAGTAGTTTGAACATTCTTTGGCATTGCCTTTCTTTGGGACTGGAATGAAAACTGACCTTTTCCAGCCCTGTGGCCACTGCTGAGTTTTCCAAATTTGCTGGCATATTGAGTGCAACACTTTCACAGCATCATCTTTCAGGATTTGAAATTGCTCAACTAGAATTCCCCCTTCACTAGCTTTTGTCATAGTTATGCTTCCTAAGCCCCACTTGACTTCACATTCCAGAATGTCTTGCTCTAGGTGAGTGTTCACACCATCGTGATTATCTGTATCGTGAAGATCTTTTTTGTACAGTTCTTCTGATATTCTTGCCACCTCTTCTTAATATCTTCTGCTTCTGTTAGGTCCATACCATTTCTGTCCTTTATCAAGCCCATCTTTGAATGAAATGTTCCATTGGTAACTCTAATATTCTTGGAAAGATCACTTGTCTTTCCCATTTTATTCTTTTCCTCTATTTCTTTGCATTGATCACTGAGGAAGGCTTTATTAACTCTCCTTGCTAGTCTTTGGAATTCTGCATTTAGATGCTTATATCATTCCTTTTCTCCTTTGCTTTTCACTTGTCTTCTTTTCACAGCTATTTGTAAGGCCTCCTCAGACAGCCATTTTGCCTTTTTGCATTTCTTTTCCATGGGGATGATCTTGATCCCTGTCTCCTGTACAGTGACAGGAACCTCCATCCATAGTTCATCAGGCACTCTATCTATCATATCTAGTCCCTTAAATCTATTTCTCACTTCCACTGTATAATCATAAGGGATTTGATTTAGGTCATACTGAATGGTCTAGTGGTTTTCTCTGCTTTCTTCAATTAAATCTGAATTTGGCAATAAAGAGTTAATCATCTGAGCCATAGTCAGCTCCTGGTCTTGTTTTTGCTGACTGTATAGAGCTTTTCCATTTTTGGCTGCAAAGAATATAATCAATTTGATTTCACTGTTGACCATTTGGTGACGTCCCTGTATAGAGTCTTCTCTTGTGTTGTTGGAAGAGGGTGTTTGCTCTGATCAATGAGTTCTCTTGGCAAAACTCTATTAGCCTTTGCCCTGCTTCATTCTGTATTCCAAGGCCAAATTTGCCTGTTACCCCAGGTGTTTCTTGACTTCCTACTTATGCATTCCAGTCCCTTATAATGAAAAGGGCATCTATTTTGGGTGTTATTTCTAAAAAGTATTGTAGGTCTTCATAGAACCGTTCAACTTCAGCTTCTTCAGCATTACTGGTTGGAGCACAGACTTGGATTACTGTGATATTGAATGGTTTGCCTTGGAAACGAACAGAGATCATTCTGTCATTTTTGAGATTGTATCCAAGTACTCATATGGACTCTTTTGTTGACTGTGTGGGCTACTCCATTTCTTCTGAGGGTTTCCTGCCAGCAGTAGTAGATATAATGGTCATCTGAGTTAAATTCACCCATTCCAGTCCATTTTAGTTCGCCGATCTGGTCTTAATATTTCTCAACCTATAATACCATAAATAATGGACTTCTTATTTTGTCACCAGACTCCAGTGGAATGTAAAATTTGATAGGTACTTGGGATTTCTTTGGAAAGAATGATTCTAAAGCTGAAACTCCAGTACTTTGGCCACCTCATGTGAAAAGTTGACTCATTGGAAAAGACTCTGATGCTGGGAGGGATTGAGGGCAGGAGGAGAAGGGGACGACAGAGGATGAGATAGCTGGATGGCATCACTGACTCGATGGACACGAGTCTGAGTGAATTCCAGGAGTTGGTGATGGACAGGGAGGCCTTGCTTGCTGTGATTCATGGAGTCACAAAGAGTCAGACAGGACTGAGCGACTGAACTGAACTGAACTGAACTGAGGTTTGGCATGTCAGATAGTGGTCTGAATCTGACCTCGATAAGTACCTTATATGACATTGGAGAAATGATTTATTCCATTGTGCTTTCAGTATTGACACAAATAATAACACCTATATTATAAACTATTATAAAATGTTAACCTACTAATAACTATAAAAAGCCTCTAATTTCACATTGATTATTTTCCTTAAACTTTTATTAGATCTGGTTGTATAAATACATGATTAATATGTCTTGAATAAAATTAATGAATCATTTTATAGCTGTTTTTGTATCAGTTCCTTTCTGATCTCCCTACTTCCCTCCTGCTACACATATCCATAGAGGTTTATATGCCACCTCCAAGCAGAGATAATTTTACTTATGTATTAAAAGTATACAGTACTGGTTTTAGTTTCTACTTGGCATATAGAAAACAAGAAAGAGTAAAACTTCTACCATTAAAGTAACAACAAAACTGATAAACTTCAAATTTACAACTTTTCCTAAGTCAATCAGAAAGGTGACTTTGTAGTGACTAACCAACCTAAATTCCAAAAAAAAAAAAAAAAAGAAGAAGAAGAAGAAGAGGAAGACAACATGTTACTGTTAGGGAAAACAGAAATCTATGGACCAAAATTAGAAATGACATGGAAGTTGAAACACTACACACGGGGTTGAGAATAACATGATTAGCATCACAGTTAAATGTTGCAGTGGAAAAGATGGAAATACATAGTCAGAAAGGTGTTTTCAGCAGAGTGATAAAACTACAAAGAACAAGTGGAAATAATAGAAATTGAAATACACAGTAAAAGATGAGGAATACTTTCAACAAATTCATTAGTAAACTCAACACAGCTAAGGAATAAATCAGTGAAATAGGTTTGTAGAAATTGCCAAACTGAAAAGGGGCATAACAACTACCAAACATTTCCCAAGAAGAAATAATCTGAAGGTTCTTACAATGATCAAAAATTTAGATTAATATAAATTTTTCAATAACAGAAAATTCCAGATACAGATCATTTCACTGGTGACATCTATCAAATATTTAAGGAGGAAATAAATCAAATTCTGTGAAATCCTTTTAGAAAATAGAAAAAAAAGGGAATCTTCTCAAGTTATTTTATGAAGCCATAGCAGTAGTAGTAGTAGTGAAAGTCACTCAGTCATATCTGACTCGGTGACCCCATGGTCTATACAGCCCATGGAATTCTCCAGGCCAGAATACTGGAGTGGGTAGCCTTTCCCTTTTCCAGGGGATCTTCCCAACTCAGGGATCAAACCCAGGTCTCCTGCATTGCAGGCACATTCTTTACCAGCTGAGCCACAGCGAAGTGCTTATGAAAGCATAATTTACTTGATATCTAACCTAAAGAATTAGAAGAAACATACTATAGACCAATAGCTTTCATTGTAAGAGATATCAAAATCTTCAAAATTATGATGAAACCAATCCCACAAATGTATAACACACACAAGCAAGCAAAAGCTTATTCTGTAAATGCAAGATTGACATATTGAATATCAACTCATATACACGATCATATTGGAGATTAAATAAGTAAAAAACACGGGTTTTTTTTTAATGCATAAAAATCATTAAGGAAATTCCACATTCTGATAATAAAACTCTCAGCCAAATAGGAATGGAAAGAACTTCCTCAACCTGATAGAGCACTTCTAGAAAAGACCTGCAGAAAATCATACTTAGGATTTATTTCTGTCCCTCAAGACAGGGAACAAGACAAGGGCATTTGCTCTCACATTTCCTAGGCAACATTTTCCTAAAAGTCACAGATAATGCAATAAAGCAATGTAAGTAAATAAAGGCATCCAGATTGGAAAATAATAATCAAAACACTCTCTAGTCACAAACAATATATATGTATATTCATGAAAATTCTACAAAAAAATTCTAAAGTTGAGTGAATTTAATCCCATTCAGATTTGCAGTATGCGAGATCAATGAATTTTTTAAAAATCAATTTTATTTCTCTATACTAGACATGCACAATTGAAATTCAAAATGCAAAAGAAAAAACAATGCAATCTACAATCATTTCAGTTCAGTTCAGTTGTTCAGTCATGTCTGGCTCTTTACAACATGATTGACTGCAGCACTCCAAGCTTCCCTCCCTATCCATCACTAACACCCAGAGCTTACTTAAACTCATGTCCATTGAGTTGGTGATGCCATCCAACCACCATCCTCTGTCGTCCCCTTCTCCAGACTTCAATCTTTGCCAGCATCAGGGTATTTCCCAGTGAGTCAGTTCTTCACATCAAGTGACCAAATTTTGGAGTTTCAGCTTCAACATCAGTCCTACCAATGAATATTCAGGACTGATTTCCTTTAGGATGGACTGGTTGGATCTCCTTGCAGTCCAAGGGACTCTCAAGGGTCCTCTCCAACACCACAGCTCAAAGCATCAATTCTTCAGGTCTCAGCTTACTTTATAGTCCATATCTCACATTCATACATGACTACTGGAAAAACCATAGCTTTGACTAGATGGAACTTTCTTGGCAAAGTAATGTCTCTGCTTTTAAATACGCTGTCTAGGTTGGTCATAACTTTTCTTCCAAGGAGCAAGTGTCTTTTAATGTAATGGCTGTGTTCGCCATCTGCAGTGATTTTGGAATCGAAGAAAATAAATTCTCTCACTGTATCTATTGTTTCCCTATCTATTTGCCATGAAATGATGGGACTAGATGCCATGGTCTTTGTTTTCTAAATGCTGTGTTTTAAGCCAACTTTTTTACTCTCTTCTTTCACTTTCATCAGGAAGCTCTTTCGTTCTTCTTTGCTTTCTGCAAAAAGTGTGGTGTCATCTGCATATCTGAGATTATTGATATTTCTCCCAGCAATCTTGATTCCAGTTTGTGCTTCATCCAGTCCAGCATTTTGCATGATGTACTTTACTTATAAGTTAAATAAGCAGGGTGACAATATACAGTGTAAATGTACTCCTTTCCTGATTTGGAACCAGTCTGTTGCTCCACGTCCAGTTCTAACTGTTGCTTCTTGACCTGCACACAGATTTCTTAAGACACAGGCTATGTGATCTGGTATTCCCATCTCTTTCAGAATTTTCCACAGTTTGTTGTGATCCACACAGTCAAAGGCTTTGGCATAGTCAAAAAGCAGAAGTATATATTTTTTATGGAACTCTCTTCCTGTTTTCATGATCCAGTGGATGCTGGCAATTTGATCTCTGATTCCTCTACCTGTTCTATATCCAGCTTGAACATCTGGGAGTTCACAGTTCACATGCTATTGAAGCCTGGCTAGTAGAATTTTGAGCATTACTTTGCTAGCATGTGAGATGAGTGCAATTGTGTGGTAGTTTGAACATTCTTTGGCATCCTTTCTTTGGATTGGAATAAATCTCTTTTCCAATTCTGTGGCCACTGCTGAGTTTTCCAAATTTGCTGGCATATTGAGTGCAGCACTTTCACAGCATCATCTTTTAGGATTGAAATAACTCAACTAGAATTCCATCATCTCCACTAGCTTTGTTCATAGTGATGCTTCCTAAGTCCACTTGACTTTACATTCCAGGCTGTCTGGCTTTAGGTGAGTGATCACACCATCATGATTATCTGGGCCATGATGATCTTTTTTATATAGTTCTTCTGTGTATTCTTGCCACCTCTTCTTAATATATTTTGCTTCTGTTAGGTACATATTATTTCTGTCCTTTACTGTGCCCATCTTTGCATGAAATGTTTCTTTGGATCTCTAATTTTCTTGAAGAGATCCCTAGTCTTTCCTATTCTATTGTTTTCCTCTATTGATTTTCACTGATCACTGAGGAAGACTTTCTTATCTCTCCTTGCTATTCTATGGAACTCTGCATTCAAATGGTTATATCTTTTCTTTTCTCTTTTGCCTTTTGCACAGTGTTTGAGGGTCTCCTGTGGAGGTATAGGTCAACAGTGGACTGCTGCAGGGGCAGGAGCTCTGAGTGCAGTAGATCTGGGTATGACATAAGCCCTCTTGGAGGAGGTCGCCATTACCCCACCATAGAACCACCAGAACTTACACAGGACACTTGGAGGGCACAAACAAAACCTTGTGCACATCAGGACCTAGGTGAAAGGAGCAATGACAACACAAGAGACTGACCCAGACTTGCCCATGAGTGTCCAGGAGTCTCTGGTGGAGGCGTGGGTTGATGATGGCCTATTGCAGTTTGGGGGTACTCGGTGCAGCAGCACGTGCACAGGACCTTTTGAAGGAGGTAAACATTATCTTCATTACCTCCACCATAGTTTGGGCTCAGGTCAAACCACAGGGAGGCAACACAGCCCATCAACAGAAAATTGAATTAAAGATTAATTGAGCATGGCCCCACCCATCAGAACAAGACCCAGTTTCCCCCTCAATAAATCTCTCCCATATCTTTCTCTATCAGAGGGAAGAGAAATTGAAAACCACAATCACAGAAAAGTAACCAAACTGATATCATGGACCACAGCCTTGTCTAACTCAATGCAACTATGAGCCATGCCATGTAGGGCGAACCAAGATGGATGGGTAATGGTGGAGAGTTCTGACAAAACGGGGTCCACTGGAGAAGGGAATGGCAAACCACTTCTGTATTCTTGCCTTGAGAACTCCATGAACAGTATGAAAAGGCAAAAAGATAAGACACTGAAAGATGAACATCCCAGGTCAGTAGGTGCCCAAAATGCTACTGGAGATCAGTGCAGAAGTAACTACAGAAAGATTGAAGAGACAGAGCCAAAGCAAAAACAATACCCAATTGTGGATGTAACTGGTGATGGAAATAAAGTTTGATACTGTAAAGAGCAATATTGTATAGGAACCTGGAATGATAGGTCCATGAATCAAGGCAAATTGGCAGTGATCAAACAGGAGATGTCAAGAGTGAACATCAACATTTTAGGAATCAGCAAACTAAGATGGACTGGAATGGGTGAATTTAACTCAGATGAACATTATACCTACTACTATAGGACAGAATCCCTTAGAAGAAATGGAGTAGCCATCATAGTCAACAAAAGAGTCTGAAATGCAGTACTTGGACACAATCGCAAAAACAACAGAATGATCTCTGTTCATTTCCAAGGCAACCCATTCAATATCACAACAATCCAAGTCCATGCCCTGACCAGTAATGCTGAAGAAGCTGAAATTGAACGTTTCTATGAAGACCTACAATACTTTCTAGAACTAACACCCAAAACTGATGTCTTTTTCATTATAGGTGACTGGAATGCAAAAGTAGGAAGTCAAGAGATACCTGGAGTAACTGGAAAATTTGGCATTGGAGTACAAAATGAAGCAGGTCAAAAGCTAACAGAGTTTTGCCAAGAGAACACACTGGTCATAACAAACACACTCTTTCAATAACACAAAGGAAGAGTCTACACATAGATATCACCAGATGGTCAATACAGAAATCAGATTGATTATATTCTTTGCAGCCAAAGATGAAGAAGCTTACACAGTCAACAAAAACAAGACCAGGAGGTGACTGTGGCTCAAATCATGAACTCCTTATTGCCAAATTCAGACTTAAATTAAAGAAAGTCAGGAAAACTACTAGACCATTCATGTATGACCTAAATCAAATCCCTTATGATTATACAGTGAAGGGGACAAATAGATTCAAGGAATAAGATCTGATAGACAGAGTGCCTGAAGACCAATGGATGGAGGTTAATGACATTGTACAGGAGGCAGTGGTCAAGACCATTGCCAAGAAAAAGAAATGCAATTAATGATACAACCAAAGAAAAAGAAATACTTAGATATAAATACAATAAGATATTTGCAGAGTAATTACACTGAACACTATTTTAAAAATCAAAGAAAATCAAAATTAATAGAGTTATACAACAATTACATATTAGAAGACTCAGTTAAAATGTTAATTATTCTTAAATTGGAGTTTTAACTCAATAAATATCCCAGCATGACATTTATGAAATGGATAAGTGTATTCTAAAATTCATATAGAAAGGCAAATGATTAAGAATAGCTAAAACAATTTTATAAAGGTAAAACAAAGTTGGATAATTCACATTACTTGATTTCAAGTTTACTTTAAGTCTACAATAAAATAAGTCTACAGTGGAAGTGAGAAATAGATTTAAGGGGCTAGATCTGACAGACAGACAGCCTGATGAACTGTGGATGGAGGTTTGTGACATTGTATAGGAGACAGGAATCAAGACCATCCCCAAAAAAAGAAATGCAAAAAAAGCAAAATGGCTGTCTGAGGAGGCCTTACAAATAGCTGTGAAAAGAAAGGCAATGAAAAGCAAACGAGAAAAGGAAAGATATACCCATTTGAATGCAGAGTTACAAAGAATAGCCAGGAGAGAAGAGAAAGCCTTCCTCAGTGATCAATGCAAAGAAACAGAGGAAAACAATAGAATGGGAAAGACTAGCGATCTCTTCAAGATAATTAGAAGGGAAGATACCAAGGGAATATTTCATGCAAAGATAGGCTTAATAAAGGACAGAAATGGTATTGACCTGACAGAAACAGAGATATTAAGAAGAGGTGGTAAGAATACACAGAAGAACTGTACAAAAGAGCTCTTCATGACCCAGATAATCACGATGGTGTGATCGCTCACCTAGAGCCA
>SJXQ01005145.1:98533-173185 GCA_006408695.1 Aepyceros melampus | reverse complement strand
CAAGGATGAGATGGCTGGATGGCATCACTGACTCAATGGAGGTGAGTCTGAGTGAACTCCGGGAGTTGGTGATGGACAGGGAGGCTTGATGTGCTGTGATTCATGGGGTCGCAAAGAGTCAGACATGACTGAACAACTGAACTGAACTGAAACTCTCTTAACTAGAAATGGATAAACAAACCCTGGTATATCCATGCAATGGAAAGCTATTCAATAAATATAAATGAACTATTGATATACTTTACTACAGGTTTAAACCTCAGCTTCATTTTACAAGGTAAAAGAATTCATATCCAGCTGGGGATTATACAAATTATTGTATAATTCTACTTATATGGCATTATGGAAAACATACAGCTGTAGGAAGAAAACAGGTGCTTGCCAAATCCTGGGACTGCAGAGGATGCTTGACTACAAAAGGATAGCATGAGGGAATTTGGGAGCTGTTGGAACATTCTGTATCTTGATTCTGATGGTGAACACACAGATATATGCATTTCTCAAAACTCACAGAACAAAAAGGAGTAGATTTTGTACCAGACAAGTTAAAAAGTAACACTTTTTAAGTCAGTAGTGCTTTGGAACGTACATGACCAAATATTCAGTCCATCTGTCCGAAGTCACCTCACTCTTGTGCAACTTTTTGCGACCCCCATGGGCCACAGCCCACCAGTTTCTTCTATCCATGGAATTCTCCAAGCAGGAGTACTAGAGTGAGTTGCCTTTTCCTTCTCCGGGGGATATTCCCAACCCAGGGATCAAATCTTCATCTCACATTTCTCGCATTATAAGACAGGTTCTTTACCACTAGTGCCAATATTGGTAAGCATTAAATTTAATTGCCAATGAGATGATGAATGATTCCAAGTACAAAACATAGATGACTTCTGCTGGTCAGTATTAGGAAGTATTCCAACCTAAGGTTACAAGGCTTATTCTGACATAGATCTAAATCTTTAGGGATCATCCAGACCAGGATATCATATATTCCAGTTGGCTTTGAAAAATTTTTTGGAACTTCTAAGAGGTAAAAACAAAAGTTCTAGGAAAGTTTTATGATGCTATAACTTTTCTTTCTACAAGGCCTTAAAACTTTTCTGAAGATTAATAAGATTTTTAAATATAAAATATTCTAATAAATGTAAAGTTAGGCAATGGCACCCCACTCCAGTACTCTTGCCTGGAAAATCCCATGGACAGAGGAGCCTGGTAGGCTGCAGTCTGTGGAGTCGCCAAGAGTTGGACACGACTGAGTGACTTCACTTTCACTTTTCACTTTCATGCATTGGAGAAGGAAATGGCATCCCACTCCAGTGTTCTTGCCTGGAGAATCCCAGGGATGGGGGAGCCTGGTGGGCTGCCGTCCATGGGGTCGCACAGAGTCGGACACGACTGAAGCGACTTAGCAGTTAGCAGCTTATCCACAATTCTTCCTTCATTTCTATAAAGGTATCAGTGTGTTATTTTCTTATTGTTCCTGTAGCAAACTACCACAAACTTAGTGGCTTAAAATAATCCATATTTATTATCTTATGCTGTTGAAGATCAACAGTCTGAAATGGGTTCTTCTTGGGTGATCAAAATATTATCAGGATTGTGCTCCCTCTAGAGGCTCTATGAGGGAATATGTGCCTTTGCATTTTCTAGCTTCTAAAGTCCACCTGCAATCATTGGCTGGTGGTCTGTTCCTTCATCTTCAAAGTCAGCATAGCATCTTCAAGTCACTCTCTGACTCTGACCTTCCGCTTCCATTATTACATCTCCTTTCAATTCTGACCATTCTCCCTCCTTCTTACAAGGATGCTTGTGAACACAGCAGTGGCCACGGGACTGGAAAAGGTCAGTTTTCATTCCAATCTCAAAGAAAGACAATGTCAAAGAATGTTCGAACTACCGCACAATTGCACACATCTCACCCGCTAGTAAAGTAATGCTCAAAATTCTCCAAGCCAGGATTCAACAGTACATGAACCATGAACTTCCACATGTTCAAGCTGGATTTAGAAACGGCAAAGGAACCAGAGACCAAATTGCCAATATCCATTGGATCATTGAAAAGGCAAGAGAGTTCCAGAAAAAAAATCTACTTCTGCTTTATTGACTATGCCAAAGCTTTTGACTGTGTGGAATACAACAAACTGAAGAAAATTCTTAAAGAAATGGGAATACTAGACCACTTGATCTGAGTCCTAAGAAATCTGTGTGCAGGTCAAGAAGCAACAGTTAGAATTGAACATGGAGCAACAGATTGGTTCCAAATCAGGAAAGGAGTACATTAAGGCTGTATATTGTCACCCTGTTTATTTAACTTATATGTAGAGTACATCATGAGAAATGCTGGACTTGATGAAGCACAAGCTGGAATCAAGATTGCCAGGAGAAATATCAATAACTTCAGATATGTAAATGACACCATCCTTATGGAAGAAAGTGAAGACCTAAAGAGCCCCTTGAAGAAAGTGAAAGAAGAGAGTGAAAAAGTTGGCTTAAAACAGCATTTAGAAAGCTAAGATCATGGCATCCAATTCCATTTCTTCATGGCAAATAGATGGGTAAACAATGGAGACAGTGGCAGTCTGTACTGTTTTGGGCTGCAAAATCACTGCAGATGGTGTGGCAGCCATGAAATTAAAAGATGCTTTCTATTTGGAAGAAAAGTATGACCAACCTAGACAACATATTACAAAGCAGAGATGTTACTTTTCCAATAAATGTCCGTCTAATCAAGGCTACGGTTTTTCCAGTAGTCATGTATGGATGTGAGAATTGGACTATAAAGAAAGCTGAGTGCCACAGAATTGATGCTTTTGAACTTGGTGTTGGAGAAGACTCTTGAGAGTCCCTTGGGCTGCAAAGAGATCCATCCAGTCCATCCTAAACGAAATCAGTCCTGAATATTCATTGGTACGACTGATGCTGAAGCTGAAACTCCAATAGTTTGGCCGTCTGATGCAAAGAACTGACTCACTAGAAAAGACTCTAATGCTGGGAAAGATTTCAGGCAGGAGAAGGGGATGACAGAGGATGAGATGGTTGGATGGCATCACTGAATCAATGGACATAAGTTTAATTAAACTCCAGGAGTTGGTGATGGACAGGGAGGACTGGCGTGCTGCAGTCCATGGGACGCAAAGAGTTGGACATGACTGAGCCACTGAACTGAACTGAGCTGGGTCTACCCAGTTAATTAATCTTCCATCTCAATCCTCAATTTAATCATATCTTCAAATTCCCTTTTGCATGTAAGAGCATGTTAACTCTCTTCTTGGAATTATGGTATGAGCATCATTGTGTGGGAGTGGAGAGAGGGGAGGAAGTTATCAGCCCATATCCATTATTCTAAGCCCACAAAGAAAAAAATCTACCCATTGCTTCACCTACTTGTATATTATTTTGCTCAGTTTATGCCCAATTACTAATAAATCATGAATTTTGTGTTCTCTTCTTCAATAGGACAGCCTAAAACTAAGTTACTCTTGCCAGAAGATAACACACTAGAGATCCCTTTATTGCATATGAGAAAGCCATAAGGGCACAAGACACCTGAGTTTCTTCTGGAGAAGCACCTGTTAGAATTCAACAACCAGCCACTTCCTGTATGTCTTACCAGTAGGCGACTCAGACCTTAGTCGGTTATAGTATCCCTGAGTAAACAGACAAAAACAATGAAGGAAGGCAAAACACAATTTTACCTCTTCCCCAAAATAAAAGAATGTCACCAAGAAAAAAGTATATATAATATATAACATGTTATATCTCTCATACTATGTAATAAACATATATGTAACATTAATATAAGTATATATCATAATATGTAAATTTTCTATGTATAATGTATATTATACAAATCATATCATATATATAAATTTTTATAGTGTTTCTGTCTCTCACTAGGTATTCCACAAATATTGGAAAAATTCAGTAAAATACAGTTGGAAAGGGAATAAAAATTTTTAAATTTTATAATAGAAACATTAGAAAAATTACTTATAATGTTATAAAGGTAGTCAAGAACAATTTGTCCTTAAAACACATCCAGCTTATTATTTTAAGACGGATTAACTGTGATTATTCTTGTTCTTGTGTACGTGCTAATTTGCACGTGCTAAGTTGCTTCAATATGTGTTTTATTTCTTATACTGATCAAGAAGCTTCAACACAGAGTAACGTCATGTAGATTATGTTCATGGCTTCTGGCTTCTCTCTGACCCAAGAGGAAGGGGAGAGGCTCATTTGTTTGAGGAATTTAGGGGAAAGAGTTCAGCCTCCTCCTCCTTGTCTTGTCCTGTCCAATCTCTCTGCCTACAGAGAGCATGGGGCCCAGGCAGCCATCTGCCTGACTGTAGGGTGTGACTGTTCACTTTGGGCTGATGTAATGGATATCAAACTCCTTGCAGCCTTAGCTCACAAGTTCCAATTCAGCCTTTTCTTATCATAAAGATCATATTTCAACTTTCATTTTTCTCAACTGTTTTCAAACTTGGTTGGGAATGAGAAGCATTGATATGTGTCTCCCGAAATTGCCACTTTGACCATTAACACAAAGAGAAGAGAAACTAGGGAGCCTGATGAGATCCTGGGAGGAGGCAGCCTGAAGGATTTTAAACTGGGTTTTGAGGGATGAGCAGAACCCATTTAAATCAAATACAGAAGAAAAGAGATTCCAGTCATGCAAATGACATGGTGGAGGGGAAAGACCACTGAGAAATAAAGATGGTGTAGCTCAGTCAGTAAGGGAACTGACCTGGCTCTGGTGGATTATTCTGGGACATTTATAAATTTAATCATAGAATTTGAAAGTCTTAAAAGTTAGACCAAATAATTTAGACTTGACTTCACAGGTAACAGAAAACTATTTCATACTCTGGAAAAGAAGAATGAAACAATGCAGTAGTTTTTTAAAGATTATTCCAGCTGCGATGTAAACGAGTTGGGTGGTGGAGTGCAGGGAGCAAAGGCAAACTGACTAAAGACCAAAAATACCAACCAGAAAATGTGTAGAGTCCCAGGCTTGAATAATCAGAGTGGAATGACAGAAAAAAACGATCTTAGTATGCAAAGTTGCCCATTTTTCTTGGAAAAATTTCCTCTGTGCATGTACAACCTTTAGAAAGGCAAAGAAAATTAGGCATACGGACTTTGTCTTCGAAAAGTATTTATAATCATTTGGAAAAATAATTAGATTGCAATTGTGCTGATTTGCAGCTTTTACACAGTAAAAGTAATGCTGACTTACTAAGCATTAATTTGGAGAAAATGGCATTCAAAAACTTAAATGAGGTTTTAGGATATCTTAGTTCTCACATTGTAGATTAGGAAACTAAGTTTATTTTTCAAGTAACGTCATTTGTGTACAGCTGAAACAAGCCCGGGCATGTGAATTTCTACATCAATTCTCTTGTCTGCTAAACCTTGCTGCCCTGAACTAACTAATGCCAACTACATTTGATGGGACAAACATGATAAATAAAATAACAAATTGCTGGTAAATTACCAATAGGTTGTCCCTAGAATAAGTAACCATATATGATACAGGTAGTGTTCAGTTTCCTCAAAGAGGATGCCGATAGGATATTGCGATTGACAGTTCCCTAATAAGAGATTGATTTTATCTCCTGTAGAATAGTTCCTGTCACCTTTGCCTCTTCATATTTGTTCCCTGATTTATAAAGGTCACATTGTTGGTGTACAGAGAAATTTGATCAAGTCGCTTTGGCAGTGACTTGAGGCTCACCAAACAACGTGCAGGCTCTGTTTTAGCTAACGCGTGTTATGTGAATAGCAGCGATGGAAATGCCCCATATGTAGCTGGGACTGAAAGAGTGTAAACATATCTGTGTGATGTTCCTGGACCCCCGCACAGCAGTATACTTGACTGCAAACATCATCCAGAAATCTGCAGCTTCTTTTAGTCACTCCACAAAGAGCTGCCATGTCTTCGGTTTCAGTGAACAAACAGTTTACTATGTGAACAGCTGAAGCAAGCTGTGTCAACAAGACGGGGTTTGAATTATGACATGCTGCTGTGTCTATGAAAGCAGAAGAAGGGAGTACATGATTACGGCCGAGAGCATGTGGTTAGGAAAGGAGGAATGGTAGCTCTCCAGCATCAGTTGTTGATGGAAAACATCTGCTTTCTTCCCCATCCCCCTTGAAAGATTCTCTTGGGAAACAGGCACCCGATGCTATCACTCCAAACCAGGTTGTTCCCTCAGCAGAGTTCTGAGGCAATATTTCGAATCTGTTGAGAAATCATTAAAAAATAGTACGAATAACATGTTGGATGAAATAAAAGGGGATATGATAAGAAATGTGAAAGCTTACTGCATTCTCAGCCTTAAAATATCATCTATGCTTTAGCTCCTAATTTTCACACTTCACAGCTGCTAATGGATCTCAGTGGAACTAAAGTAAGACTGTTGACAGAAAAAGATGTCTTTTTGTCATTTCTGTCAGGTTTCTTTCCTTACTCTCATAGAGAAGGTTCTTATTTGCCTCAAAGCCCCTTAATAGCAGCAAAGTTGCTTTTCTTTGACTTTTCTAACTTGAGATCATCTCTCTCTTTTTTTTTTCCTTAAAACAAAAAGGAGTGTCTTCTGTAGCCAACAAAATGATGTAGATGATAAAGGATGATGGCTATAAACAGCTTTTCCTGTCTAGATTGCCACAAAAGTCATAGAAAGCAAAAAAATCACACTTCACAGCTGCTAATGGATCTCAGTGGAACTAAAGTAAGACTGTTGACAGAAAAAGATGTCTTTTTGTCATTTCTGTCAGGTTTCTTTCCTTACTCTCATAGAGAAGGTTCTTATTTGCCTCAAAGCCCCTTAATAGCAGCAAAGTTGCTTTTCTTTTACTTTTCTAACTTGAGATCATCTCTCTTTTTTTTTTCCTTAAAAAAAAAAGGAGTGTCTTCTGTAGCCAACAAAATGATGTAGATGATAAAGGATGATGGATATAAACAGCTTTTCCTGTCTAGATTGCCACAAAAGTCATAGGAAGCAAAAAAACACAGTAGGGGATCTGGTGACGTACCCTGGTGCCACCAGCTAGAGGCAAATGTTTCAGGTGTTGGGAGACCTCATAGGCCCTCAAATCTGAGATATTTCCAAACCAGGCAAACAATTTTAAGATCCTTGACTGAGGCTAGGAAAAGAAAATTCAGACTGACTCATTAATAACCCAAGCGATAAGCACTTAAGGGAAAGAGTTTATTCTGTGTTAAAGCTCTGATGCCTTGCATAATCACATCAAACTTTCTTAGAAAATGACAGACTCCTGGGGTTCCTCAGCTGAACACAGACTCCACAAAGTTCTAAATTCCTTTGCTTATCCATTGCACTTTCCTTTAACATTCTGGAGTTAAAATGTTGTTCAGATATACTGACATAATCTGATTAACTTTGAAGGTTTTCAGCCTAATAACTTCATGATCAAACTCTCGATTCTACATGGTTTTTCTTTCATATATATATTTCTCAGGAATGGTTATAGCTGATGCAGGAAAACAAATACTACCTCATTGACCCAGTTTTTCTTACATGATATATTTCTTTTATCTTGTGAAGTTCTCTCATTTTTTTTCTCCACCCTAAGGGTGAAAACATATTTTATTTGCACAAAGTACAATTGGAGCTTTTATATGACTTCTTGGAGAAGGCAATGGCACCCCACTCCAGTGCTTTTTTAACCGTTTTTCCATTTGCTATTTTTCACATTTTCTGTGAGATAAATATTGTAATGTTCCCTTTAAAAAGAACTTATTTCTAAAACACCAATAATTTATTCAGGTCATCTAAACAATACTAGCAGGTTTTCAAGATGTTCTAGTTTTTTATTACTCTATTGCTTCTCATTATGAGATAAAATTTTTCCAGTACTTTCTGATAGTTTTTTAATCTCAATCATTTGAGCTTTTTGCTATTGTTGTTACTGAATACAGAATTTCACAGGTTGAAATGGCACTTCTGGACAGGTCTAGAGCAGGCCAGAAAAAGACATTCGCTGCCAACAACAACAACAACAAAAATATCCAAAAAAATGTGAGTTCTTTTCAGAGTACAGGCTCAAAGTTAGGCAGATTATTTATAAACAAATACTGGATGTCATATTAAACCAATTCAGTCTTTTCATTTAAAATAATCATTTCACAAGTATTTGAATCTTCCAGGTATAATGGAAGGATTATGAGGCTTTGCAATACAACATAGCTGGTTTTGATTAGCTCTTCTGACCTTGGAGATTTAACCTCTCTGAACTCAGTTCTCATTTATTTAATGGATTTAATAACAACAACTGCAGAGTGTGGTGGTGAGAATTAAATGAATTTAGGGTAGCATCTGGCACCCAGCAAACTCTCTGAATATATAATATTCAGGCACTGTAAATGGGCAATTGAAATATAAATCTACTTCCCTTCTGGCAATAAATATTTTTATTTAATAAAACACCTGACAGCAGGAATTTCACAATGTAGTTTCAAAATAATTATAGCTGTGACAAAATACTCAGCAATGGTACAGAGTAAATGTTACTAGAGAAAGAGAAGACAAGAAAGGTATAACCACTGGAGAATGATTCTTTGATGAATTGTGGCTTGAGTTTGGCTGTGAATAGAAGTAGAATTAAAAATAGTGCAAGCAAGAGGGAAGAGTCATCAGCATGAGGTGAAACAAACCCCAGTTAAGGTGTTCTGATAAGGATCCCCATGCTGTGTCAAGCGCTATGGATCTGTGTGAGGGAAGGAGAACTGTGTGTTGAAATAAAAATAAGATTGATATGTAAACTTGGTCAAATTTATGGAAGATTGTTTTGAAAGCTTTAACAAAGAGTTTAGAGTTGGTGTGGTATAATGATGAGAACAAACTCACTGAGCAGAAAGTAACTTGATTATAGTTTAATCCTTATATTGTTGGCAAATAGCAAGTGAGGAAGCATTTACTGAGAGTAGATAGCTTTACTGGAGAAGGAAATGGCCATCCATTCCAATATTCTTGACTGGAAAATCCCATGGATGGAGGAGCCTGGCAGGCTATAGTCCATGGAGTTGCAAAGAGTTGGACATGACTGAGCAACTAACACACACACTGCTGGGGAAGATTTGGAAGCAAAGGAGAACCGTAGTAAAGAAATTCCTTGGACCTGTGCGATAGCAATTATAAACAGAAATGATTGTGCTACCAGAAGTACAGTTGCTGGGGTTTATGAGGCAGCAGAGGAAAAGTCTTTTTGTTTTATGGACTGAATTTCTAGAAATTTCACATAGTGCTCCAAATGAGTAGACCATATGCACCCCAGAAGCGGACAAAGTGGAACTGACATAGGAAACAGGATAATTGAAGATGGAGCTACAGAAGAATTGGGCCACAGATATTAGTTATGAAGGACCTCACCAGTACCAATGTGGAACATATATATTATTAACTGAAGTACTTGGTTGTCAGGGCCACATGTAATGTAGTCCGTTTCTATTGTCACATGAGTGTGTGTGTGTATGTGTGTGTGTGTAAAGACAGAGGGCGTCTAGAAAGAAAGAAACAGAGGTATTAACCATCAGTAAACAGAGTGTAACATTTTAAATCATGAATTGATATCTCCTTGCACTTTAAATAAGTTTATTAAAAGAAGGAATTCATAACCTCTGTGGTGGTCCAGTGGTTAAGAATTTGCCTACCAATGACAGGGACGCAGATTTGATCCCCGGTTCAGAAAGATCCCACATGCCTCAGGGCAACTAAGCCCATGCACTTCAACTACTGAAGCCTGCCTGACTAGAGTTTGTGTTCCACAACAAGAGAAGCCACTGCAATGAGAAGCTCTTGCTCTGCAACTAAAGAGTAGCCCTCATGCACTGCAACTAGAGAGAGCCTGCATACAGCAACAAAGACCCAGGGCAGCAAAAAAATAAATAAACAAACAGAAAACATTTTTAAAGAAAATTCTTATTAGTAAAAGAAAGAAGCATTTTATTTATTTTGGGAGGGATGTTTTTGAACCAGGTGAGCCCATTTGCTATGGCTAGCCATTAACCCTTTCGAAAAAAGAGCAAGGTGAAACAGAATTTTGAAAGGAAAGTGGAGACGGAAATAAATCAGTGAAGATGTTCAAGAATAAAATACAAGATAAAATGGAGTTCAAGTACAGAATACAAGTCAAAGATAAAATTTTGAACTACAGAATAAGAACATCATATGACTTAATAGTACAAAGATAAGAAAAGAGAAAAAAAAAATCATTGATTTTGGTGAAAGGTCAAAGGTGGCCTTCTTGAAAGCAGCTTCCACAAATGGTGGCACTTAAGTGTTAAGGGGCTAAGAATTTATAGTTGAAGAAGTAGAAATAATGAGTGCAAGCTTGTCTTTAACTTATTAGAGTTGATAGTGTTGAGGGGGGCTGGTACCATGGAAAAAATTGTTGAGTGGCAAAGGTGTATTTATTTTTTGAGAAAAGAGAGCTGAGTAACTTTATACAAAGTGGCAAAGGAGAGTAATGCAAACAATATAAAAAATGTAATCTGCAGGGGAGAGTGGCAGTTCCTGCTAAAATTTTCTCTCTTGTGGTAAAAGTCAAAGTTGCTCAGTCATGACCGACTCTTTGTGACCCCAAAGACTATACAGGCCATGGACTTCTCCAGGCAAGAATACTGGAGTGGGTAGCCTTTCCCTTCTCCAGGGGATCTTTCCAACCCATGGATCGAACCCAGGTCTCCCTCATTGCAAGAGGATTCTTTACCAGCTGAGCCATAAGGGAAGCCCAAGAATACTGAAGTAGGGTAGCCTCTCCCTTCTGCAGAGGATCTTCCCAACCCAGGAATCAAACCGGGGTCTCCTGCATTGCAGGCAGATTCTTTACCAATTGAGCTATGAGAAAGCAGGGATAAAAAGGGATCAAGCATTGAATTCTTAATGCTGAAAGCAGGAGAGTCATTACTTTCCTAAGAAAAGAAAAAAGGCTGGGAATAAAAGATTTGAAGAAACTTAAAAACATTAGAATAGCTACTGTAGAGGGTAGGAAAGGAATAGGGCACAAAATGAATATAAGGGCCATTGAGATACAGCTAGATAGAGCTCTCTGTGATAACTATAGCAATTATTAAATGTAATCAGTCACTTTTATAGACTTTTTACATCGACTTTCAACAAGGTGGAAGAGCAAACAGAAGAAACCACAGGTAAGAGTGATTAAGAGTTTAGAAATGCAGTACAGACCAAGGGGATGAGTGATTCTGGGGTGCCCTAAAGGAGATATTGAGATGACAGATTATAGTATGCAGCCAAACCAGAGAAGTGAATGGATTCATTTCAGTTTAACATTTATGGAAGGTTCCAGTTTCAAGGCCAGTGCTAGGTCCCAATAGTGAAGACAGAGAGAAAAAAAAAAAAACAGGAAAATGAACAGGTGGTGAAGAATCAGAGGTCACAATGGGAGCCAAGAGTCAAAAAGCCTCAGAGCAGATGTAAAAGTGCAAAATGGAAAGAATTAAAAACTATAAGTCAAAGAAAAATCATTCAAGTTCTAACTACAGGCATACTCTGAGATGGGGATTTGCCAGATGGCAACTCTCTAATTGTAAGTCATTGCAGTTGAGGTCAAAGAACTCTTGTGCCATATAGGTTATCAAAGCAGTCAATAAAAGCACTAAGTAGAAAGGCATGAAACAATCTAAGAAAGAAACTGTGTCACTAAAATCATCAAGATACATCTGTACAGCAATAAACATTAGCCATAGGATTTTGAAATGAAGGAATATGGAGGCTATCATGGACTTCAAAAGAGGAAGTAACAGCAGTAATGAAAGAGTATTCCAAACCGGCAATGAAAAATAAGGGTTTTATTGTGTATTTAGTTTTATAGAAGTTGCCAAAGCTAGTTGTATCATTTTAAATTACCAAGGGTAGTTGCATCATTTTGTAATACTACAAATAATATATTCAAATTCTTGTTGCTCATCAGCCTTCTCAAAATTTAGTGTTTTCATTCCTTTGAATTTTAATTATTTCAGTGGCTGTGTAATATACTGTTGTGGTTTTAATTTGAACTTCTCCAGTGATTTGATCTTGAGCACTTTTTCATGTGTTTATGGCCATTTATGTAGCTTTATCTAATCTAATGTAGCTTTATCTTTATCTAATGTCTGTCCAAATAGTCTGCCCAATTAAAATGAGTTGCTTGATATTTTATTATTGACTTGTAAGATTTTATTATGAATTCTGGATACTGTCAGAGAGGAAGAAAACATTCCTATATTCTTCTAGGTCCTTCTAGCTGGTCTAAAGAATTAAATTGACATGAGACAGATTAACAGGAGAAAATCAAATTTATGCATACAGGAACTTCATGTATGTGATTGTCCCAAAAGAGAAAGGTGAAATGAGTTATATATACTATTCTGAAGTAAAGAATGAGATAGAAGCCTCATTCACAGGATAATAAAAAGAAAAGTTAGTGTTTGATAATTAGATGTTTGCTCTGCCACACAGATGGGGCAATTTAGATGTAATTTATCTCCAGTTATAACTCTCTTTCTTGGGAAAAATCCCCAAGTTAAATTCTTCTAGTTAGTTAAGGGAGGGGTAGTAGTTTCTCTTGAATCCACAGGTTCTTGATTATCTTTGGCTAACATACAAAAGTGACATTTTGGGAGGAATCATTCTAGGCCCTTATAATATTGATCCTTTGATAGATAATACATTTGTGAATAGTTATTCCCAGTCTGTAGTTTATCCTTTTTCTTAAGAGAATCTTTTAATGGGCCAAAGTTTTTACATTTTGATAAAGTTTATCATTTGTCTTTTATAATTATTAATTTCTGTGTCTTCTAATACACCTTGCTCTACACTTGGTCACAAAACTTTTCTCCTATAGAATATGGATTCAGCATTATAGTCTTCACTTTTACAAGCAAGTCTATGATTCATCCTAAATTAATTTCAATGTATGGTATGACTGAATTGTTTTGTTCTTATGTTTTCTTTATGGATATTCATTCCCCATTAAAATGTTTAACCCTCTGTCAAACACTGATGGAATTAAATAACAAATAATTTAAAATAAGACTACTTCTGAGTTCTTTAGTCAATGAAACAAGTTGATCTCATTTAGCTTTAGATCAGGAAATGGCAACCCCCTCCAGTATTCTTACCTGGAGAATCTCAGGGATGGGGGAGCCTGGTGGCCTGCCGTCTACGGGGTCTCACAAAGTTGGACATGACTGAAGCGACTTAGCAGCAGCAGTAGCAGTCTCAGATAGTGCTAGTGGTAAAGAACCCACCTACCAATGCAGGAGACATTAAGAGACTTGCATTCGATGCCTGGATTAGGAAGATTCCCTGGAGGAGGGCCTGGCAACCCACCCTAGTATTCTTGCCGGAGAATCCCATGGACAGAGGAGCTCCACTTGCTATAGTCCATGGGTTGCAAAGAGTCAAATATGACTGTAGTGACAGCATGCACACTTTATTTGCTATGTTTATAGCAAATCTTAAAGTCAGCTAGTGTAAGTTATCCAACTTAGCTCTTCTTTTAGAAGAATGTTTAGGATATTCTAGGTCTTTTAATTTCTACCTAAATTTTGGAATCAACTTGCAAATTTCTCCCCAAAAAGCCTAAGGTAGTCAGAATTGGAATTTCATTGAATCTATAGTTTAATTTAGAGATCAGTGACACTTAACAATATTGAGTCTTTTGGTCCATGGATATTGTACATCCCTTATTTAGAGGTCCTTTAATTTTTGTCAGCAATATTTTGGAGTATTCAGTGTAAAAAGGTTGTACTTTTATTATTTTATTCTTAATATTTTGTTTTCTGATCCTATTCTTTTTTAATTCTAAATGCAAATTTAAATTGTCAGTGTTATTTTCCAATTGTTTTTTGTTTTTTATATAAAAAATTATTATTGTATATACTGATCCCATATCCAGTTAATTTGCTAAATTCATTTAGTAACTATAGTATTTCCATTATAGATACCTTAACATATCTTACATTTAAAAAAGAAAATTGTCATATGTGATTAACAAATGTTTTACTACCTCCTTTAAGGTTTATTTATCTTATAGTGTATTTTCTTACTTAATGCATTGGGTTCTCAAGTCAAGAATACTGAAGTGGTTGCCATTCCCTTCTCCAGTGGACCACATTTTGTCAGACCTCTCCACCATGACCCATCTGTCTTATGTGGCATCACCCTGCATGGCTCAGTTTCACTGAGTTAGACAAGGCCGTGGTCCATGTGATCAGGCTGGCAAGTTTTCTGTGATTGTAGTTTCAGTCTGTCTGCCCTCTGATGCCCTCTCTCAGTACCTACCTTCTTACTAGGGTTTCTCTTACCTTGGAACTCCTGGGTCAGTAGGTGCCCAATATGCTTCTGGAAATCAGTGGAGAAATAACCCAAAAAGAATGAAGGGATGAAGCCAAAGCAAAAACAACACCCAGTTATGGATTTAACTGGTGATAGAAGCAAGGTCTGGTGCTATAAAAAACAGTATTGCATAGGAAACTGGAATGTTAGGTCCATGAATCAAGCAAATTAGAAGTGGTCAAACAGGAGATGGCAAGAGTGAACGTCGACATTCTAGGAATCAGCAAACTAAAATGGACTGCAATGGGTGAATTTAACTCAGATGACCATTATATCTACTACTGTAGGAAAGAACCCCTTAGAAGAAATGGAGTAGCCATTACCATCAACAAAAGAGTCCAAAATACAGTACATGGATGCAGTATCCAAAATGACAGGGCGATCTTTGTTCGTTTCAAAGACAAGCCATTCAATACCATTACAATGGTAACCCAAGTTATGCCTTGACCAGTAATGCTGAAGAAGCTGAAGTTGAATGGTTCTATGAAGACCTACAAGATCTTCTAGAGTTAACACCCAAAAAAGATGTCCTTTTCATTATAGGGGACTGGAATGCAAAAGTAGGAAGTCAAGAAACACCTGGAGTAACGGGCAAATTTGGCCTTGGAATACGGAATGAAGCAGGGCAAAGGCTAATAGAGTTTTGCCAAAAGAATGCACTGGTCATAGCAAACACCCTCTTCCAACATCACAAGAGAAGACTCTACACATGGACATCACCAGATGGTCAACACCAAAATCAGATTGATTATATTCTTTGCACCCAAAGATGGAGAAGCTCTATATAGTCAGCAAAAGCAAGACCAGGAGCTGATTGTGGCTTGGATCATGAACTCCTTTTTGTCAAATTCAGATTTAAATTGAAGAAAGTAGGGAAAACCGCTAGACCATTCAGGTATGACCTAAATCAAATCCTTTATGATTATACACTGGAAGTGAGAAATAGATTTAAGGGACTAGATCTGATAGAGAGAATGCCTGATGAACTATGGATAGAGATTTATGAAATTGCACAGAAGACAGGGATCAAGACCATGCCCAAGAAAAAGAATGCAAAAAAGCAAAGCGGCTGTCTGAGGAGGCCTTACAAATAGCTGTGAAAAGAAGAGAAGTGAAAAGCAAAGAGAAAAGGAAAGATATACCCATTTGAATGCAAAGTTACAAAGAATAGCCAGGAGAAAAAAAGCCTTCCTAAGCAATCAATGCAAAGAAATAGAGGAAAACAATAGTATAGGAAAGACTAGGGATCTCTTCAAGAAAATTAGAGATACCATGGGAACACTTCATGCAAGTTCAGTTCAGTTCAGTCGCTCAGTCATGTCTGACTCTTATGACACTATGAATTGCAGCATGCCAGGCCTCCCTGTCTATCACCACCTCTCGGAGTTCACTCAGACTCACGTCCGTTGAGTCAGTGATGCCATCCAGCCATCTCATCCTCTGTTGTCCCCTTCTCCTCCTGCCCCCAATTCCTCCCAGTATCAGAGTCTTTTCCAATGAGTCAACTCTTAGCATGAGGTGGCCAAAGTGGAGTTTCAGCTTTAGCATCATTCCTTCCAAAGAAATCCCAGGGCTGATCTCCAAAGATGGGCTCAATAAAGGACAGAAATGGTATGGACCTAACAGAAGCAGAAGATATTAAGAAGAGGTGCCAAGAATACACAGAAGAAATGTACCAAAAAAGATGTTTACAACACGGATAAAAACGATGGTGTGATGACTCACTTGCAGCCAGATATCCTGCAATGTGAAGTCAGGTGGACCTTAGGAAACATCACTATGAACAAAGCTAGTGGAGGTGATGGAGTCCCAGTTGAATTATTTCAAATCCTAAAAGATGATTGTGTGAAAGTGCTGTACTCAATATGTCATCAAATTTTGAAAACAGCAGTGGCCACAAGACTGGAAAAGGTCAGTTTTCATTACAATCCCAAAGAAAGGCAATGCCAAAGAATGCTCAAACTACCAAACAGCTGCACTCATCTCACACACTAGTAAAGTAATGCTCAAAATTCTCCAAGCCAGGCTTCAGCAATACATAAACTGTGAAATTCCATATGTTCAAGCTGGTTTAGAAAAGGCAGAGGAACAGGAGGTCAAATTACCAACATCCGCTGGATCATTGATAAAACAAGAGAGTTCCAGAAAAACATCTACTTCTGCTTTATTGACTATACCAAAGCCTTTGACTCTGGGATCACAATAAACTATGAAAAATTCTGAAAGAGATGGGAATACCAGACCACCTAACCTGCCTCTTGAGAAAGCTGTATGCAGGTCAGGAAGCAACAGTTAGAACTGGACATGGAACAACAGACTGGTTCCAAATAGGAAAAGGAGTACATCAAGGCTGTATATTGTCACCCTGCTTATTTAACTTCTATGCAGAGTACATCATGAGAAACTCTGGACTGGAAGAAACACAAGCTGGAATCAAGATTGCCAGGAGAAATATTAATAGCCTCAGTTATGCAGATGACACCACCCTTATGGCAGAAAGTGAGGAGGAACTAAAAAGCCTGTTGATGAAAGTGAAAGAAGAGAGTGAAAAAGTTGGCTTAAAGCTCAACATTCAGAAAACTAAGATCATGGCATCTGGTTCCATCACTTCATGGCAAATAGATGGGGAACTGGAAACAGTGTCAGACTTTATTCTCGGGTCTCCAAAATCACTGCAGATGGTGATGTAGCCATGAAATTTCTTTCAAGCTTACTCCTTGGAAGAAAAATTATGACCAACCTTGACAGCATATTGAAAAGCAGAGACATTACTTTGCCAACAAATGTCCATCTAGTCAAGGCTATGCTTTTTCCAGTAGTCATGTGTAGATGTGAGACTGTAAAGAAAACTGAAAGCCAAAGAATTGATGGTTTTGAACTGTGGTGTTGGAGAAGACCCTTGAGAGTCCGTTTGACTGCAAGAAGATCCAACTAGTCCATTCTAAAGGAAATCGGTCCTGGGTGTTGATTGGAAAGACTGATGTTGAAGCTGAAACTCCAGTACTTTGGCCATCTGATGCGGAGAGCTGACTCATTGGAAAAGACTCTGATACTGGGAGGGATTGGGAGCTGGAGAAAAAGGGGACGACAGAGGAGAGATGTTTGGACAGAATCATGGACTCAATTGCCATGAGTTTGGATAAACTCCAGGAGTTGGTGATGGACAGGGAGGCCTGGCGTGCTGCGGTTTATAGGGTTGCAAAGAGTCGGACATGATTGAGCTACTAAACTGAGCTGAATTGATTGCATTGGGAAAGATTTCCAATAACATATTGAATATAAGTTGGTGGGCAGAAACACTCGTCTCATTTCTGATCTTATGGGGAAAGTGGTTCATCCTTGATCCTTAGTGTCATGTTAGCTGAAGGAATTTGTATAATCTTTTCATCAAATCGAAGATGTTCTTTCTATTCATCTTTGCTGAGAGCTTTTATAATGAATGGACATTGAATAATTTAAAGGTTTTCTTAACTTATTGAAATTAATATATGAGTTTTATCCTGATAATGGGGTAAGGTGCATTAATTTTTTTTAATTTACTGGTGCCTTCCTTTGTGAGTTTGGGGTAACAATGGGAACTGTAGCTTCTCTAGTTCTCCAACGATCTCCATTTTGGCTTTTCTGAATCTTGGGCCAAGTGCATATGCAACCATGGGTGACTGATAACTGTTTTTTTCACAGGTTACCCATGACATGAATGTTGGCAGTGCTAAGAGGGTTCTAGCTTTACTTTGAATTTTTTAAGTGTTTAAACCAACTTAGCGTTCCTATTATTATTACCCTGTTGGTCAGTATAAAATTGCAGAATTTTATTAGCTGATATTTTGTAGAGAACATATGCATCTTTTTTTCATAAAATATAGTTGTCTGTAGTGTTTTTTTTCCTTGTAATGACTTTGTTTAATTTTGTTATCAGGGAAATTAATGTTTTATTAAACAAATTGAAAGTATTTTCTACTTAATTTTCTGAAAGAGTTTTTGTAGGATTTGTATTATGTATCCCTCAAATATTTGCTAGAATTCATCTGTGAGCCTACCTAGGGCTGCAGCTTTCTTTGTGAATAAGTTTTGATAATAAATTTAGTTTATTTAATATATGTGGAAATATTAAAGTTTTTACTAATCTTATATAAAGGTTTGATATGTTGATTCTTCACGGAATTTGCTCATTCTAAAATTGGCTTTGCAGTTTTGTGTTATTTTCATTGTTTAGAATTCCATTTTTATTTAACTATTTGATTTTGGCTAACCCAGGTGGCTCAACGGTAAAGAATCTGCCTGCCAATGCAAGAGAACAAGTTCAATTCCTGGGTTGCGAAGAACCCCTGAAGAAGGAAATACTAACTCCTCCAGTATTCTTGCCTGTGAAATCCATGGACACAGGAGACTGGCAAGCTATAGTCCATGGGGTCACAAAAGAGTCAGACATGACTTAGCAACTAAAGAACAACAAACATTTTTTGCAATATATTCAGTGCCTAGGGACTTCAATATATATCTTTAACATTTCACTGTTTAGTCAGTACTAAAACTGTACTATTTCATATAAAATTTAAGAAACTCATAGCCACACAGGCCCACTTACCTTATCTCCTCCATTCAGAGTTTACAGGTGCTATTATGTTTCAAAATATAAGTAAGTGAGAGTATGCATGTATTCTTTATGGAATATATTTTATTTTTAACTAAAGTTTGAACTATGAATGCAAGGACTCTGCACCACCACCCCTGCCTGCCAATGATCAAGTGATTTAAAAGTGTATACTAATTGCCTCAACAATGTGATTTTAAAAATTTCAGGGAGACTTCTCTAAGGATGCAAATATGCAAAACAAGAATAATATTAGCCACCTCAAAGAATTTTCATTAAATAAAAGAGAATGTTTTTTCAAACTAATGGAATGAGTCTTGCCCTTGTATTTCTTAATATAAACTATACATTATAATCACCATGTTGGTAGCATCTTTGAAGAACAATGTTAATTTATACTGAACTCAGCATGAAGATTTATATTAATAATTATAGTGGCATTTATTTTAAAATTTAAAAACCCTGTCCTTTAGCAATATTTGATGAAAGCATCATTTACGTCTCAGTATGAATGAATTCATCAAAGTGAAGTGAAATTCACTCAGTCAGTTTGATTCTTTGCAACCTCATGTTTGATTCTTTGCAATCCTCATAGTCCATGGAATTCTCTAGGCCAGAATACTGGAGTGGGTTGCCATTCCCTTCTCCAGGGGATCTTCCCAACCCAAGGACTGAATCCAGGTCTTCCACATTGCAGGTGGATTCTTTACCAGCTGAACCACAAGGAAAGTCAGATAGAGGATGTGTCAGATATCAAACTGATAAAAACAGATACTTATACTTGATCTTAGCCAAAAGGCTGAGAAGCAATTCTTCAAACCAAATCCCTTTCTAAAAGCAAGTCCTTATATGTTGTATCAGGCAAGAAGAATTAGGTAAGTTATTGGTCCAAAAGACAAAGTTAAAAACCAGGGAATGAGGGGAGGAATCCATTTTATTTTTCTTTCACTAATGTTTATACTCTTTCATCTTGTCATATGACTCCTTGAGACCATTTTTCATGTGACAACTTCTATGCCCTAAATAGATACACACACACAAATACACAGTCACTCAAATAAAATGCACACCACAGGAAGTAGCTATTACAAGTTAGAAAGTTTGATTAGAATGATAAGTTGGAAAGAAGGTCAGCAAACTTTAAGATAGATTGCAAAGCAAGGACAAAGTAAAAAGAATGTGCTTTACATAAAACTTTATCTTATTCAAGTAATCTGCCAGAAAGAGCCACAGTAGACAGAGCCATTAATTTCTTAGTTTAATAGTTTGAGGTGAATTGCTTTAATGAGTGTTCTGTTCAAAATTGAAGGTACTGTAAGCCTTTGTAGGCAGCATAATTAAAGTAGAGTGATTACCTCAATGCCAATAACTGAATTTTGGTCATAACAATGAACAAATGATTTTGCAGATTTTTATCATCACATGAAAACACTATTTAAACAATAAACTTTTTTAGACTAATGAGTTTATTAATGGTAAATGAAACAAATGATCTAAAACAGGGTGAGGAGATATAAAAGAACTAACATTACATGATCTAGCAAAGAAATAAATTAATTTCAGATCCAGGAAGTTTGAGATGTAGTAACTTTTCACTATGTTGTTAGAAATTATAGATTAGAATATGTGTAACTGTTCAGTTAATGAAATAACTGGTGGACACAAATAAGAGTTATTTAAAATTATTCTTGACATTAAAGTCAAATATATATTTATATAGATGTCATAAACATATAGGCTTCCCTAGTGGCTCAGACAGTACAGCGTCTGCCCACAATGCAGGAATCCTGGGTTTGATCCTTGGGTCATGAAGATGCCCTGGAGAAGGAAATGGCAACCCACTCCAGTACCCCTGCCCAAAAAATCCCATGGACGGAGAAGCCTGGTAGGCTACAGTCTATGGGGTCGCAAAGAGTTGGACACGATTGAGTGACTTCACTTTCACTTTATAAACATATAAAATCCTCTCAAAAATTGGAATCCTTTGTATTTTTTAACAACACACACGAATACATGTATAACATTATAATACACATGATTTGTAAGCTCAGTGGGGATTATGACCATTTTATTTTAGAAAACCTCCTTTTGGTGCACAAATCTAAAGTGCCTCTTGATGAAACAGTCAGAGGAGTCTATAATTTCCTCAGTTCTGTCTTGCTGCAGCAAAAATTTGAAACAGTGGACCAGTGTTACAACTTGGTTACAGCTCAGTTTTATTTGGCAAGCAAAGGACAGTACACCCTCGATGACTGAGGGCAGACTGACCCCAAAAGAGAGGCCTCAATCTGTCTTGGGTTCCTCCTTTTATTCATTTATCTCCTCCCTACTGAGCCTTCCCTATGCATATTGGCCTAGTCAAGAAAGGGGTATGTTTTTTTCACCTGAAGTTTTCACTCCAGTCCGTGAGTTTTCTTTTGTTCCATTTTCACAAGCTTTTTCCACTTAGCCACCAGCATTTTAGACTCCTTTTTCCTATTCTAACTACCTAAAAAAAGTGAAAGAGGAGAGTGAAAAAAAAAAAAAAGAAAGAAAAAACTGGTTTAAAACTCAACATTCAAAAAGTAAGATCATGGCATACAGTCCCATCATCCATGGAAAATAGATGGGGAAACAATGGAAACAGTGACAGACTTTCTTTTCTTGGCCTCCAAAATCACTGCAGATGGTGACTGCAGCCATGAAATTAAAAGACGCTTGCTCCTTGGAAGAAAATCTATGACAAACCTGGACAGCATATTAAAAAGCAGAGACATTACTTTGCCGACAAAGGTCTGTCTAGTCAAAGCTATGGTTTTTCCAGTAGTCATGTATGGACGTGAGAGTTGGACCATAAAGAAAGTTGAGCACTGAAGAATTGATACTTTTGAAATGTGATCTTGGAGAAGACTCTTGAGAGTCTGTTGGACTGCAAGAAGATCAAGCCAGTCAATCCTCAAGGAAATAAGTCCTGAATATTCACTGGAAGGAACGATGCTGAAGCTGAAATTCCAATACTTTGGTCACCTGAAGCAACGAACTGACTCATTGGAAAAGACCCTGATACTAGGGAAAATTGCAGGCAGGAGGAGAAGGGGATGACAGAGGATGAGATGGTTGGATGGCATCACCGACTCAATGGACACGAGTTTGAGAAAGCTCTAAGAGTTGGTGATGGACAGGGAAGCTTGGCATGCTGCACACCATGGGGTTGGGAAAAGTTGGACATGACTGAGTGACTGAACTGAACTGGTGCACAAATAAATTTTGAAGTTCCTAAACTTGAAAAGCAGAATAAATGTCTCTTACTAATTGTAGGAAAACACACATGCTAAGAGAAGAATATGAAAATATTAGTCAGCAGTGTTTAGGATCCCAGTAAGTAAATAAAAAAAATATGATTCAGCACTTTATTTGCAGCTACATCTTCTGTCAGTTAGCTTCGTATATTTATGCTGAAACTGTTCTCACGTTTACTTAGAATATTTTTCAAACAACTGGCAACTAAGAAATCAGTTTCAAAAAGTAATACATGTTAACTTTAAAAAAAAAGAGCCTTCTAGATTTCCTTGGTGGCACAGTAGATAAGAATCTGCCTGCCAATGCAGGGAACAGGAGTTCAATTTCCGGTCCAGAAGATTCCACATGCTGTGAAGCACCTATATCCATGCACCACAGCTACTAAGTCTATGTGTTATCAACTACTGAAGCCTGCAAGCCCTAGAGCCACATATTGCAACTATTGAGACCATGTGCTAAACTATTAAGACCTATTTGCCTATACCCTGTACTCTGCAATAGCTGAAGCCACCACAATGAAAAGCCCAAGTCCCACAACAAGAGCAGCCCCATCACCACAACTAGAGAAAGCTCATGCTGTAGGGAAGATCCAATACAACCAAAAATATAAATAGATAAATAAGTAAAATTTTAAAATAAAAAAATCCTTCTGTTAGCAATTGATTAAAAATGGCTAGCCTATAATAATAAGTAGTAAATACTAAAAGGATATGAACTGAACTATTCCTGATAAGAAAAACACTAGTATATACTTTGTCCCATGGATATTTTGATGGTTCAGGACAGACATTTTGGCAGCAATTCACTCAACTGTAAATATTTTCAGTTGACATAGTCATGTAACAATAATAATGTCCTCACTTTGAACTTGGATAATAACACAAAATGCTCAACAATCAGTACTCACAGGAAAAGGTGATTAAATAAAATTCAAGGAATAAAATTATTCTTTTAAAATTTTTATTGGAGTACAGTTGCTTTAAAATGTTGTATCAATCCCTACTATACAGCAAAGTGAATAAACAATACAAATGCATATATCCCCTCTTATATTTCCTTCCCATAGAGGTCACCACAGAGCATTAAGTAGAGTTCCTTGTGAATATACAGTCACTTATCATTAGTTATCTATTTTATACATAGGAATATATGTGTGTGGGTGTGTGTGTGAGCGGGCACACACGTGCACATGTGCGCGTCAATCTCAGTCTCACAACCCATCTCACTCCTCTTTTTCCCCTTGGTAGCCACATGTTTGAATAAAATTATTTTTAACATTAAGTATAACTTAAGTGTCCCAAGAAAGAAGCCCTCACTAAACCAGAGAAGAAAGTAATTACAAGTAACTTTTGTTGTTTGAATTTTGTTAAGACTAATAAAAATGTGATATTATTCCTAAAAGTCTCCAGTTTTGCTGCTTCTCCTTAAATATTGCCATTACAGGATACTAACCACTTCCCTAAGAAGTCCTAACGTGGAATGTTGGGCCCAAAATCAAGGCAAATTGGAAATGGTCAAACAGGAGATGGCAAGAGTGAACATCAACATTTTAGGAATCAGCAAACTAAAATGGACATGACTATTATATCTACAACTGTGGGAAAGAACCCCTTAGAAGAAATGGAGTAGCCCTCATAGTCAACAAGAGTCCAAACTGCAGTGCATGGATGCAATCTCAAAAACGACAGAATGATCTCTGCTCATTTCCAAGGCAAACCATTCAATACCACAGTTAATCCAAGTCTATGCCCTGACCAGTAATGCTGAAGAAACTGAAGTTGAATGGCTCTATGAATACATACAAGACCTTCTAGAGCTAACACCCAAAAAAGATGTCCTTCTCATTACAGGAGACTGGAATGCAAAAGTAGGAAGTCAAGAAACACCTGGAGTAGCAGGTAAATTTGGCCTTGGAGTACAGAATGAAGCAGGGCAAAAGCTAATAGAGTTCTGCCAAGAAAATGCACTGGTCATAGCAAACACCCTCTTCCAACAACACAAGAGAAGACTCTACACATGGACATCACCAGATGGTCAACACTGAAATCAGATTGATTATATTCTTTGCACCCAAAGATGGAGAAGCTCTATACAGTCAGCAAAAACAAGACCAGGAGCTGACTGTGGCTCAGATCACAAACTCTTAATTGGCAAATTCAGACTTAAATAGAAGAAAATAGGGAAAACTAGTAGACCATTCAGGTATGACCTAAATCAAATCCCTTATAATTATATAATGGAAGTGACAAATAGATTCAAGGGATTATATCTGATAGACAGAGTGCCTGAAAAACTTTGGACAGAGATTCATGACAGGAGGCAGGGATCAAGACCATCCCCAAGAAAAAGAGATGCAAACAAGCAAAATGGCTGTCTGAGAGGCCTTACAAATAGCTTTGAAACAAAGAGAAGTGAAAGGCAAAGGAGAAAAAGAAAAATGCACCCATTTAAATGCAGAGTTCCAAAGAATAACAAGGAAGATAAAAAAGCCTTCCTCAGTGATCAGTGCAAAGAAATAGAGGAAAACAATAGAATGGGAAAGACTAGAGATCTCTTCAAGAAAATTAGAGATACCAAGGGAATTTTCATGCAAAAATGAGCACAGTAAGGGATAGAAATTGTATGGACCTAACAGAAGCAGAAGATATTAAGAAGTGTCAAGAATACACAGAACTATGCAAAAGAGATCTTCATGACTCAGATTATCATGATGGTGTGATCGCTGACCTAGAGCCAGACATCTTGGAATGTGAAGTCAAGTGAGCCTTAGGAAGGGTCGCTATGAACAAAGTTAGTGGAGGTGATGAAATTCTAATTGAGCTATTTCAAATCCTAAAAAGTGATGCTGTAAACATGCTGAACTCAATATACCAGCAAATTTGGAAAACTTAGCAGTGGCCAAGGGACTGGAAAAGGTCAGTTTTCATTCCAATCCCAAAGAAAGGCAATGCCAAAGAATGCTCAAACTACTGCACAACTGCACTCATCTCACAAGCTAACAAAGTAATGTTCAAAATTCTCCAAAACAGACTTCAGTGGTATGTGAACCGTGAACTTCCAGATGTTCAAGCTGGTTTTTCAAAAGGCAGAAGAACCAGAGATCAAATTGCCAAAATCCGCTGGATCATCAGTAAAGCAAGAGAGTTCCAGAAAAACATCTATTTCTGCTTTATTGACTATGCCAAAGCCTTTGACTGTGTGGATCACAACAAACTGTGGAAAATTCTGAAAGAGATGGGAATAACAGACCCCATGACCTGCATCCTAAGAAATCTGTATGCGGGTCAAGAAGCAACAGTTTGAACTGGACATGGAAAACAGACCGGTTCCAAATTGGAAAAGGAGTACATCATGGCTGTAAATTGTCACCCTGCTTATTTAACTTATATGCAGATCATGAGAATGCTGGACTTGATGAAGCACAAGCTGGAATCAAGATTGCTGGGAGAAATATCAATAACCTCAAATATACAGATAATAACACACACATGGCAGAAAGAAAATTAAAGAGCCTCTTGATGAAAGTGAAAGAGGAGAGTAAAAATGTTGGCTTAAAACTCAACATTCAGAAAACGAAGATCATGGCATCTGGTCCCATTTCATGCCAAATAAATGGAGAAACAGTGAAAGACTTCATTTTGGGGGTCTCCAAAATCACTGCAGATGGAGACTGCAACCATGAAATTAATAGATGCTTGCTCTTTGGAAGAAAAGCTATGACCAACCTAGACAGTGTATTAAAAAGCAGAGATGTTACTTTGCCAACAAAGGTCTGCTTAGTCAAAGCTATGGTTTTTCCAGTGGTCATGTATGGATGTGAGAGTTGGACTATAAAGAAAGCTGAGTGCTGAAGAATTGATGCTTTTGGACTGTGGTGTTGGAGAAGACTCTTGAGAGTCCCTTGGACTGCAAGGAGATCCAACCAGTCCATCCTAAAGGAGATCAGCCCTGGGTGTTCATTGGTAGGACTGATGATGAAGCTGAAACTCCAATACTTTGGCCATGTGATGCAAAGAGCTGACTCATTTGAAAAAACCCTGATGCTGGGAAAGATTGAAGGCAGGAGGAGAATGGGATGACAGAGGATCAGATGGTTGGATGGCATTACCAACTCAATGGAGATGAGTTTGAGTAAACTCGGGGTGTTGGTGATGGACAAGGAGGCCTGTCGTGCAGTCCATGGGGTCAGAAAGATTCAGAAATGACTGAGCAACTGAACTGAGTTGACTAAGGATTCCAAACTGTTGATATGAACCCATATATTGAAGGCTGTAAGATGAGAGGAAGACTCCTTTCTTCAAATATCAAGACAAGGAAAATCTGCTTTAATACCCCAGAGAAGTCAGATGTTACTAGAGAGCACAAGGTGCTGAATGGCCAAGAAGGATAATCTGGAAATAGGTGTTCACTTTAGAAGAGTATTATTTTAAGCTCTGAAGACCCCAGTTCCTTTACATAAGCTTTTGAAAAACAATTATCAAGCATACACTAATAATTACCATATGAAAATCTTTTTTCCCACTGTTATCTAGATATTCTACTGACAATTTAAGTGTATGTTGATAGAATTATCAAAATTTAGGTTCACGGCTTTAAAAAATTATGTATGAATTTATGTCTCTAATAGTTATGCCAGAGAAAACAGCATATTTCCCATATTTATCATCAGTTTGTTTTTCTCTTTTAGGCTATGTAAATGAGATGTAGGATAATCCCATCAACATGAGAATATTGATGTGAGATGATTCAGGATCAAGTTAGCTGGGTTGTTTTTTTGTTTGCTTGCTTTTTTTCTCATTAGAATGGCTTGAGACTGATCATCTCAATAAAGGACTCTAATTTTGCTTGTATAGACATAGACTTTTGCCATTATATCTTAGAAAGTTTCTTTTAATACTTTCTTAAAAGTTGTACCAGAAAGTATTCTTAATAATTTGTACAAAAGTACTGCATGGGAACATTACAATGTAGAATCAGATGACAGGTACTCAGTAATAATTTATAAAATTAGAGATTTTGTTCTGCCTGAGTTCATATCATTTGCCCTTTACATCTAGCTTAGGGCACAAACACAGGGATGAACAACAGCAACAAAAACCCAGGAGTCTTCATGTTCTCATTTCCCCCAATATCTGATCATAGTGTAGGCTAACAGATAGGTGAGAACACAAAGGTACTTATGCAGGTTAATTGATGATTAAGTAAAACTATTAGAGTGTTTCTTAGTGAATTTCTGTCATTTTCAAAGTATTTTAGGCTGGATGGAATCTTGCCAAGGCTTCAAGCTTATGAAAAAACGATTCATGGTTATTAAGAGCAAATGCCCTAGAGAGATTAATCTGTACTATCCCAACAAGCTGACCTTTTCCCAAAGACATAGCAATTTAATTATCTACTTTGAAAAGCACAATTATAGTAAAATTCAAAACCTGATTTATAGACAGATTTACATTCTCATCTATACTGCATGTAAATAAGAGCTTTGGAGTTTTCCTTTTTCTAGGTCTGTGATGTGTGTGTTTTGTAGCTAAGTGCTAAATAGTTCTAGCTTTAAACACCACAGACAAGTTCTTTGATTAAATGTCTGCTATTAGTAAAAATAATATTTCAAATTATGGATGTTCTACAGTCTGTGTTCTAAATTTCTCGTAAAATTTGCATTGTTTTAAATAAACAGGTGTTTCTGTAATCTGTGGACCTAGGAAACTTGACCTCGGTAGAATTTCCTTTTAAACACAGCCTGATGAAAATGATGTCATCTTTTATTTTCTACTTAATGACTCTATATTTTATCTTACAGAGCATAATGCAGAAATTCATCATAACATGAACTTAAAATATGGGCTTGATGTAACAGAAATTATGCTGTTAGTCAGTTAATCAGTTTCAAATGTTTACCGAAGATCCGTCTACCTACCATCATCATCATCAACAGTGTTAGCCCCGCAGTCGTGTCCAACTCTGTGTCCCCATGCACTGTAGCCCACCAGGCTCCTCTGTCCATGGAATTTCCCAGGCAAGAATCCCAACCAATCAGAGAAGGCTGATATTTGAAAGCCCAAACACTGCCCCCACAACATACACACACCCAAAAGGACAAGCCTGAGATATCAGTGCTTTTCTGTTTCTCTGAAGGTGTCTTGCTTACACCATAACACTGACTACTACTTGCTAGCCATGTGCAGCATCAATGCCAACAGGATTCTTGGGGAATCCTCTTTTGCTCCTATAAGCTGCTGCTGCTGCTGCTAAGCTGCTTCAGTCATGTCCGACTCTGTGTGACCCCATAGACGGCAGCCCACCAGGCTCCCCCATCCCTGGGATTCTCCAGGCAAGAACACTGGAGTGGGTTGCCATTTCCTTCTCAATGCATGAAAGTGAAAAGTGAAAATGAAGTTGCTCAGTCATGTCCAACTCTTCACAACCCCATGGACTGCAGCCCACCAGGCTCCTCCATCCATGGGATTTCCAGGCAAGAACACTGGAGTGGAGTGCCATTGCCTTCTCTGTTGCTCTTATAAGGGAGTATCCTTATTGTCCAATGAGGATATCAGTGATTATTTTGCGTAAATGTAGCTATTTATGTTAAAATGTAAATGTAAATTTTAAGACTCTTTGCTTTAATGAAAGCTACTGGAGAAATACAAAGGTGGTAACACAGATTTTAAAAGGTTAGAGATTGTCAGTGTTAAGGAGAAAACAAGCCAAGAAACTGACTCAACTAAGTCCAGATGGCACAGATGCTCTCAAGACCCAAAGAGATTGCAGGGAGAAAGAAAGAACAGAGAGAAGTCAATTGAAACGACATAACTGTTTGCATACTATAGAGTCCAGTGGCACACAGTAAGCCTGAAACTACACTGTATACTAAAAACTGAACCAACTTAATAGAGTATATCCAACAGTTCCTTTACCACACGCTCACACTGAAGACCATCAGAGCTCCTCCTCCTACAGTCATCCCAAAATTTTATACATTTTCCCCATTTTATAGAATCAGTGGGGAAATCCAGGAGGAAATAGGATCTAAGCATCGATTTTCTTTCAGATGTTTATCATAGGATTCATCTAGTAATGTTGCCTGAGGGAATTGTTGCAGCTTCAGAAAGTTTTATGATCCAGTGAAGTGAGAACCTTATCCACAAGTGTAAATGTCCCATACACATTTTCCCCATAATGTGAAGTTTGAGTATTAAAGGGAAAGATTAAAATGTAGTTAAAATAGATTGTAAAGATAAAACCTAAAATCAATTTACTTTGATCTTTTCAAAAAGTTATTTATGAAGTATTTTAAATATATATTAAATAGCCACAAAGATAGTGATTTTACATATTTTAAAGCATATTTTAAAAGATAGCATAAGATCTCAAAGATTATGATTTATTTAGAGATGTGAAAGTGAAAATATACAATGTCCATACTCATTTTTTTAAATATATATAAAAAAACTTTAGGAGGAAGTATTATATCCTAGTTCATAGCATGCATTACAGAAAAATAAAATGAGAAGTGAAACATCAAACCATATTAAGTATATATCTAGAAGGTGCTCTGGAAGGTGGTAGGCTACGAGGGGGACTGAAAATGGAGAAAAGGAAATGACCCGTGAAAAGTGAAAGAGAATTTTCCAGAGATGAAGAAAAGAAGTTTTGACGAAAAGAACTGGCCAAAGTCAAGCAGAATAAACTTTTAATTACCCAATATTAGACACATCATTGTGAAATTATAGAATACTAAGGTTAAAGAGAGGGTCTGAAAATCTTCTAGAGCACAAAAACAATTTACCTTCAAAAAAAAAAGAAATAGAATATAATAAACTGAATAGCAACAGTAGATTCTAGAAGTCAGTAGAACAGTGTTGCCAAAGAGAGAAATGATTTTAAACCTAGAATTCTACACCTTTGTCAGTCCTTCACAATTTGTGAAGGGAAATTTTAGCAATATAGAAGTCAAAAGGTTTATATCTTTTGAGTATTTTTTAATTATTAAAGAATATTATCTGGAGAAATGCAAAAGAAATACCAAAGTAAGAAAGCATAGTATATAGCAATAGTATGGATCTAAGCCTCTTGATGAAAGTGAAAGAGAAGAGTGAAAACTTTGGCTTAAAGCTCAACATTCAGAAAACTAAGATCATGGCATCTGGTCCCATCACTTCATGGCAAATAGATGGGGAAACAGTGTCAGACTTTCTTTTTAGGGGCTCCAAAATCACTGCAGATGGTGATTGCAGCCATGAAATTTTTAAAAGACGCATACTCCTTGGAAGAAAAGTTATGACCAACCTAGATAGCATATTGAAAAACAAAGGCATTACTTTGCCAACAAAGGTCCATCTAGTCAAGGCTATGGTTTTTCCTGTGGTCATGTATGGATGTGAGAGTTGGACTGTGAAGAAAGCTGAGCCCCGAAAAATTGATGCTTTTGAACTGTGGTGTTGGAGAAGACTCTTGAGAGTCCCTTGGACTGCAAGGAGATCCAACCAGTATGTTCTAAAGGAGATCAGTCCTGGATTTCTTTGGAAGGAATGATGCTAAAGCTGAAACTCCAATACTTTGGCCACCTTATGCGAAGAGTTAACTCATTGGAAAAGACTCTGATGCTGGGAAGGATTGCGGGCAGGAAGAGAAGGGGATGACAGAGGATAAGATGGCTGGATGGCATCACCGACTCGATGGACGTGAGTCTGAGTGAACTCCGGGAGTTGGTGATGGACAGGGAGGCCTGGCGTGCTGCAAAGAGTCGGACACAACTGAGCGACTGAACTGGACTGAAATGAACTGAACTGAGCTGAATCCTTGAAAAGAAAACTTAAAATGACACCTCTGCCCCAAATATAGGAGAATTAGATTTGGCTTACAGTGAAATGCTACAAATTATAACCAAAGACTCAGAGAAGTAGGTCTTCAGAAAATAAACTTTGTTTAATAAACTTTGTGATGAAGATGGATTATCTTAGCAACATGATGAAATCATAATATATTTTTTCAACAACAAAAAAAAGTTTTACAAACTTTAGAAAACCATTGCCATGAAGTCTTGTTCTAAATATGAAGTAAATTAAATTGGTGTTAAAATTGTGTATAACTAACTTTCTGATCTATGCTTTTTTTTTTTAAATAAACAAGACAGAATTTTCAAGGCACTAATAAATATAGACCCATAAAATATACCATAATTTTGTCATAAAGCATGATGATATAAAGCATAAAACATCATAAAGCAATGATATAAAGTCAGAGTAAGCTAGCTTATACCACTGAAATGAACTCTTAGATCTCATGACTTTTAACAAAATGAAAATTTATTTTTTTGCTCTCCGTTTTAATCAAGTTACTATCCTGCGTGCTTTCCTGCAAAGATTGACCATGCTCCTTCCATTATGTGGTTCTCAGGTCTCGTAATTCTTGATGTCCAGATCACTAACAGGGGAAATAGACTGGGCAGGATATTTGAGGGGCCTACAGGTGACATCCGCACACTTCTATGTGCATGCCGCTCAACCCCATGGCTCACAAAAGTGGAGGAGGACTTGGATAAAAATGAACATGAGAGTTTCAGCCACAAATGCCAAACAACATTATGATATTATCTGTGTTGTCTGACGCCTTGTCATCTAAAGAGAAAATACCAAATGGTGCAGTTCACTTGGTCTCAAAGGGACACCAAGGATCTTGTATTCAACTTGTCACAGAGCTTTCTATAATCAACAGGGAACTCTCCTAGAATGGAGAGATTATTCAAATTTTGGTTAACCCCTAGAGCATATATTATGAACTATGATGATACTCAGTTACATCTCTATGACTTCATTTGAGATTGTGCAGATCCTTTTCTATTCTTTAGTAGAAAATTAAAAGAGAACACAAGAATAATATTTGGATAGAACAAAATATTATACATAAATTCCACATACATTTTATCTTCTTGCCCCTCATTACAAAATGTATGTTTCTTCTGGAAGGGAAGTAAACAGATCTTATTGGGACATGTTAAAAATAGATATGATTTTTCAATTCCAACCCAATTTCCCTCCTGTAAGAAAGAAAAATATTATTAATTATAATTAATGTTTTATAACTTGAATCTCCCAAATCAAGCATTCTTTTAAGCAACTATAAAGAGAAATATATCTGACCTTGAAATTTGTAACATTCTACTTTAAATGGTTCATAGGGTAGCATAATCTCTTCAGGTCCAATCACTCTGCTTAGTTGCAGTGTATGTTATGTAAATAAACATCAAAATGAAATCAGTTTATTGAATTTCATTTTTTAGACTACAGGCAAAATACAGAGGAATTAATCACAGTAATAGAATAGAAATACTTTAACTTTGACGGAGTACAAGTAAAAGAGGGAAGGTAAGATGTTTATACAAGTGTAGAAGTGGAGAGCAAACTGTTTAAAATCAATGGAGCACTATCTGGAGGTTAGAACTAGAACAGAGGGTAGTAAATATGAGAATTAAATTATAATAACTTACATGGACAATTGGGAGCAAGAGACAGGTAATAATGATGAATTCCTTATTTTTATTGGTGGGAAAACAATATATAGTATCTAAATTTAATGAAGAAAAACTTTAGACATAAACATATTATTCTGCTTTTGGTAACTAAAAAATTAAATAGTGATGGTTAAATCTGACTACATCTAGGAGATGGGAATGAAGATGAGACAACATTCTATTTTTGCTTACTATTCTCTTTAATGCTTAATTTTTTAACCATGTGAATGTCTTACTTTACATGTACTACTTTCATAGAAAAAAGTAACAACTTTACAATCATAATAATTTTGATAAAGTGTGTTGCACTGTCCTAGACACACTGTTTTGATATGGATTCAAACCTGACTGTGAAAGGACAGCATTTCAGATTTATATGAAGTATTGAAGCCAATTTTTCCACTATACAAATAGGGGAATCATTTCCACATAAGTGTTTGTCAACACTGATTTATCGACTCTGCTAACAGGATGCTCACTCTATTTTTAACGACGGTATTCCATCTCAGTAGGCTTGAATCATTAGTAGTTTCTTCCCAGTTACGCATCAAAATCTACTGCATTTCAACCTTGCCCATTTGTTCTTAAGTTAATTACTGACAAAATACTAATATTTGAATTAGAGGAGATTAAAATATTAGAAATTCAATTTATAGAAGTTTTCCTATCTCAAACGTGGCAATAAAATGCATTTATACAATTATATCAGTTTGTTAACAATTCACTAAATCCCATTTAACCTCTATAAATGAGCACCAAGGGATGCATCAGGTTTCTCATCTGGTGGAATCACTTTCCCCCTGTTAACAATAATAGTCTTTATTATTAAAGTGTACTATGATCCGTGAAGAAGTGCCAATAGCTTATTTCAATTCAATAGAAAATTACCTCTGCTACATTTTAAGGACAAACAAAATCAATTATAGAAGTTTTCCTATCTCAAACGTGGCAATAAAATGCATTTATACAATTATATCAGTTTGTTAACAATTCACTAAATCCCATTTAACCTCTATAAATGAGCACCAAGGGATGCATCAGGTTTCTCATCTGGTGGAATCACTTTCCCCCTGTTAACAATAATAGTCTTTATTATTAAAGTGTACTATGATCCGTGAAGAAGTGCCAATAGCTTATTTCAATTCAATAGAAAATTACCTCTGCTACATTTTAAGGACAAACAAAATCAAGAAAGGGCTTATCTAAATCTCAACATTGATGATAATGCATGATTTTGGGGGGTGCTTTATGCTACTGAATACCTATTTTATAAGCTTTTCCAATAGAGGTATCAATCTTGAATTTTCTCTGATATCACAAATTCATAATCTTTCTTCCTACCTTGTAAGTGAAAATTTTTTGTTGTTGGCTTCTATTTGGCTGCTTTTATCCCAGTGATGGCTTCCCCAGTGGTTCAGCTAGTAAAGAACTTGCTTGCCAGTGCAGGAGATGCCAGAGATGCAGGTTGGATCCTTGAGTTGGAAACATCTCCTGGAAAAGGAAACGGCAACCTGCTCCAGTATCCTTGCCTGGAAAATTCAATGGACAGAGCCACCTGGTGGGTACAGTTCATGGGTTCATGACGATTCAGATATGACTAAGTAAGCATGCACACACATCCCAGTGACAAGAGACCATGTCTGGGACCTTTTCATCCTAAAAATACTACAGATTAGAGTAAATCTATTGTAATAATTCATTACAATATACTTGTAAAGAGAAGTCTAAACTTAGAATAAGCTATAAAATGGTGGCTCAACAAAACTCTTTTGTATTCAAACATTTTAAATTCCAGGTTGCTCAGACAGTAAAGAATCTGCCTGCAATGTAGGAGACCTGTGTTTGATCCCTAGGTTGGGAAGATGGGGAAGATCCCCTGGAAGAGGGCATGGCAACCCACTCCAATATTCTTGCCTGGAGAATCCCCATGAGCAGAGGAGCCTGGCGGGCTACAGTCCACAGGGTTGCAAAGTCAGACATAACTGAGCGACCAAGCACAGCACAAGTTGAAAGAGCATAAATTAATTCAAATGTTTATGAGATACCCTCTTAACTCAAAATTAGGAGAGAATGTTCCATGTCATGTGTGTTTAAATCTGAGACTAGATACCATGTGGCTGAGTCTGCTTCCCAAAGTTAACCTCCCCACAAAATTTCCTTAAAATAATCAACATGTTCTTTTAGAGAAGAAAGAGCATATATAATACAGATAATTTCTCTTTTCCAAAAATAAAAAAAGAGCATTCTGAAAAGAGGGTGCTGTGGAGAGGTCATTTTTTTGAACCTCTCCTGCATCCCTGTAAAAATAAGCAAATAGATGACCATCTACCACCAAACTAGATGTAAGTTATCCTCATTAATGAAAAGAATGAGAACACACAATGCAAGGATTCCAATCTAGGAGTCTCATTTCAAAGCCCAAGCTCTCACTAAGCACATACACTAAGTGTATGTGAAGCTACCATCCAGTGTTTCCATCTTCCTGGACTTGCTTGGCTGCTGTTGTGTAAAGATGACTTTTTGTTGAGAGCAGAAAAGAAGGATCACTCCCTCTGCAGTGTATTCTAGACACAAAGAAAATGGAACTTTTTTGAAAAGCAGCTTTTCCCTGAAGAAGGTCATTTGTTTGTTCATTTATGCTGTTCTCCCCCTTTTTCAATTATGAGCCCTGGAATCGGCACTGTGATCCCCCAGGAGGGATCACTGAGGCCGACATCACTACCTAATATCACAAGAATTTATTCTCAAACTACAACTCCATGGTGATGAGAAAAGGATTGGTGGGAAATGGCTGAACCCAAACCAGAGTGTGGATTCTATATTTTTTTGCTACACAGAAAAATTGAACAGAATGTTATACAGAGCACAAAAATGATGTGCTGTGAAAATCTGGCTTAAAACTGTGGTGATATTTTATTAGAGAAATAATGGCAAACATGAACCAATGTGGATAAAAGAATCTGCATCCAAATTTTCCTTCTTCTGGGAACTGTATAGCCTTCTTTGTGGCCTCAAACCTTCCAAGTATTGATTGGCAATTCTTTGTTTTCAATCCTCTCATCATTAGTCCTTAGTCTGCATTTTAGAACCTTAAATCTCACTAATTATGTCCTTCCTTTGGGTGTGGAAAAATATTGTTGTCTGCCTGCCTTGTTAGCACAGGAATGGCTTTCTCCTTTTCAAAATCTATGCCTTCTTTGTGCACAGGTGTCCTGACAACAATCTGCCTCCTCTTGGCTGCTAGGAATAATGGTGTTTTATTCTGATGTCTTTGGCAGAAAGAGCCACTTACACTTTGGGGCCTAACCTGAACATAGAATCTCTCCTGAGATATTTTCTGTGTTACACCATTAAACATCCTCCTAGCAACAGTGCTTTAGGAACATTATTTTCCAATTCACTCACTCGTAAAGTCATTAAGGCAAATGAAAACATCGACATGAGTTTTCAGTACACAGGTTTCTTCTCACCAGGCATGAATCTGGATATTTGAGTGCCCTCAGGGATTTGGGCAGTGCATGGGACATTCAAACTTGGAGTGAGTAGCATGAAATGGGAGAGCCAAATGTCATGCAAATCTCTCCTGAGATATTTTCTGTGTTACACCATTAAACATCCTCCTAGCAACAGTGCTTTAGGAACATTATTTTCCAATTCACTCACTCGTAAAGTCATTAAGGCAAATGAAAACATCGACATGAGTTTTCAGTACACAGGTTTCTTCTCACCAGGCATGAATCTGGATATTTGAGTGCCCTCAGGGATTTGGGCAGTGCATGGGACATTCAAACTTGGAGTGAGTAGCATGAAATGGGAGAGCCAAATGTCATGCAACACGCTTAATGGTGCCAGATTGGAAGCAGGTAGACAATCAGATTTCAAATCACCAACCCAAACCAGACTAGGCAAAATGATGGTTCCTGGATTGAAAACAAACAAGAGGGCTTAATGATGGAGGACTTTCAAGCAGACAGTAGTGATGAAGTGGTGATTTCCAAGCAGAGTGTGGAAAAAAAAAAACACATAGCTCTGGGACTTTGATATCTGATTCAAAATATTTGGGCTGGGGAGATTTAGAAGTACTTATGGGTGAGCAGCAGAATGGACATTGGTTTAGTTTCTTCTTTTTGACTCCTTAAGCAAGGAAACCATGTCAGTAGGAAAATATCAGGGTGAGACCTATGCTTTGAGAGACTGAATTTTGATTTGGCAAGTCAGTTGGAAATATTACATTTATGTAATATTGATAAAGTCAATGTTAAAATACAATTTAGCTGTTCCTCTCTAACAAATTAATCTTGGTAAATGTAAGCTATGTGAGTATTCTATAGTCTTAGAGATGTTTGTTCTTCGTTTGCAAAAATGTATTTGAGCAGGAGTGGCTGGAAGAATGTGTATGTCTACCAATGTATCTTGATATTCTTCAAATATAGCTAAAATCTTGTGAAATGAAGGACTTGGTTATTATCACACCTGTATAAATATCATGGAACATAAAAATTACTTTTGTTCTTACAAGACACAGAAAGTTGGTCTTATTTCTTGGATTCTATATTAACAAAAAGTGGCAGCCCTTCCCTCAGGCTCACAGAAAGAGTTTTTAAGTTTCATTTGTATTTTTAAATATAGCCCATTCATGAAACATTTACCTTTGAAGAATACAATTTTAGCCTTCTAGATTCAAGTAAAAAGAGAACCTTTGGATCAAATATATTGAGAAAATAATTTAAAAAATGTGTTTATTTTGGCCTAAAGAGGATAGAAAAATGTAGATGCCACAAACATATTCCTTAAACCTACTTATTCAAGTATAAGAATTTTATTTTAATTTAAATTTTAATTCATTCTAAAATTTTACTTTATTTCTGAAACAGAAGAGAGTATTTCTAGTTACTTCTGAATGGTCATTGAAAGACTTATTCTCTTCACTACATTCTCATTAATTTTGTCACCATTCTTATGTCTTCTCATCCTGCTTTATACAGAAACATAGAAAGCTATGGAGTCCACCAGATGGGACTCCTCCTTTAACAGTATGTTGAGAGTGGGACTCAGCCCTTCTCCTCTAGGATCTGAGCAATCTGCTGCTCTAGGGAGGCCCATGTTCTGACAGCTAAAGAAGTGAGAGGCTAAGATCCAAATTACATATCCACTGAAAATCACATACCTGGCAAGATGGCACTAAAAATGCCTGCTGAGCAATTGAGTCAGCTGTCAGAAAATAGTGATGCTGTTGAAACATGAGTGCCTGACTTTTAATCATCTCTATCCACCCTGCTTTCAGAAGAAGTAAAGACTGTGCTAGTATCACTCTCAGCTGGTCCCTCACCCGTCCCCAGCAAGTAGGCAAAAAAATGTAAGGGAAAATACAGAGTATTATCACAGGTTGTAAAGCGAGGCTTGCAGGTTGACCAGGTAATAGACTACCAGAAGATAAAAGACTAGGAAACACTGCTTGGGGCTTCCCAGATGGCTCTGGTGGTAAAGAATCCACCTATCAATGCAGGAGATATAAGAGATGAGGGTTCAATCCCTGGGTTAGAAAGAGCCCCTGAAGGAGGCAGTAATAACCCATTCCAGTATTCTTGCCTGGAGAATCCCATGGACAGAAGAGCCTGGTGGGCTACAGTCCATAAGGTCACAGAGAGTCAGACACAACTGAAGCAACTTAGCTTGCACACACACAGTTCCTGAGTTTAGTTCTCATCCAGTAATGTTTCCGATATTAGAGTGAAGCAACTAAAGCAAGACTGTAATTACTGTTAAGAGACATTGCATATAGTAGAGAGTGTTCAGACCTTCAAATAAGTAGAAAAGTTCAAATCTTTGCTCAACCATTAACTTAATGGCAGGTTGTTTTGTGTAAGGCTTAATTTCTTCATTGATATATTTAAGGGGTTTTTGGGTTTTTTTGGGCAGAGATTGTAAGAAGTTAAGTAATACATTTTAAGTTCCTAGCATGTAGCAGGCACTCAGTGGATACTACAGAGGAGTCGTGATTATCTTGTTGTGCAGCTAATTTGCTGTTGCAGTGTGGAAGTAGGAATGATGGCAAGAGAGTGTAGAGTTTCATCTTGTTGCTGTGACAATATCACAAGCTTAGTAGTGTAAGCAACCCAAGTTTTTTATCTTCTAATTCTGAATATCAGAAGTTCAACCCAGATATGACAGGACTACGATAAAAGAGTATTATCTATTTCTCTCTGGAAGCTCTAGGGGAGAATCTGTCTTATCTTTTCCAACTTCTAACGACTGCCCATATTCCTTGGCTTACGGCCCTCTTCCTTGGTCTTCAAAGCCAGCAATGTTGGCAGAGTTTCTTTTCTTGCTACTGTGTCCCTGCTTCTCACTTCTACTTCCTACTCCCATTCTAAGGATCCTTGTGATTATATTGTGCCCACCCAGATAATCCAGGATAATCTCCCTACTTAAAATCAGTTTATTAGCAATTTTCATTCCAACTGCAACTCTCATTGTCCTTTGCCATATAACCTAAAATATTCACAGCTCCCAAGGATTAGAACATGGACATCACTGGGGGCCATTATTCTGTCTACAATAGTGGCTTCAGATGTAAGCAATGCCTAGACTCTGCAGATACAAAATCAGATATGTGATTCCAATATTCTAACTGATTGTTTAGGCTGTCTGAATTATTGCTGAGAAAAACAATTTGGTCTAGTCATGGCCTGAAGGCTTAGAAAATTGAAATCCCTCCTGCTTCTTTCGTGACTGAATCATAATTCCACTTTCTCGTGATGCCCTTGTACTTACTGTCTATCAATAATGGGCCCATTATAAACATACATACCCACCTAAAACATCTGTCCTTTCTTAGGGTAAATCAATATTAATTTCATTTGGAACTTTCATCAGATCAAAAAGAGGAGCAGAATAAAGCTTCTTTCTTTCTCTCTTTTTCACCTTAACTTAAGCAAGCCTCAAGGGGGAAAAAAAAAAAAACAGAAATCTATTTGATTTATGTATTTATGACACATTAAAAAGGATAAAGTGAAAGTCAGTCATCCTTCTAAGTAAATGAGATAGTTAAATTTTAGTTGTGCTCTAGGACGAGAGAGTATCCTTTAATATTCAAAATAATATTCATCAACATTGATATACTTCACAAATATAACTGATAACAAGAAATAAGATTTGTCACAAATTTTGAAGTTGCTTAAAAGATATTATGGAGGCATTCAGTTACAGCTGGGAAATTTCCCTCCAAGCAACTTCTATCTTCAGGCAAAAAGCAACAGCCACAATTGTTATCCTATGCCCACTGCAAATAACACCTTTAAACCTGTCCACAGCGCTTTTTTGCAGCTGGCTGGTCATGATAAAGAAAGGTCTTTTAGATTGCTTCACCAGATGCCTAAACTGACCAACGCTAACACAGAAATGGATCAAAATCCAGCAACCAAATCAGTCTGAAAAACTCTGTAGTCTAAGACAATGTTTCCCATTTGGGGAAACTGTTACTGAGAAATTAAAGAAAATAAAAGTTCTTCAAATTTGTTTGAATTTCTCATTAACCATTAAACCTATAACTCTGAGTGAATTAGATTTGGACATTTAGTCATTCTTCTCTCTGGATTAATGTGATTGAGTAAAAAAAGATAATGTAGGATTGTACGTTTGCTTCCTCATTGGAAACTATGAGACAGCTCTGGGATAAAGGGCTTGATCTCCTTAGTTCGGTGCTTATCAGAAGTAAATGAGCATGAATCACTCTGGGGTCTTACTGAAAGAAAGATTCTCATTCAATAGGTGGGTCTGAAGTGGTACCTGGGTTTCTGCGTTTCTGACAAGCTCCAGGAGAGGTGATGGCAGGCGCACCAGTAGCAACACTTAGTCTGGGCAATCCACTTCTCCATGGATTTCTCTACTTCTCTTTCTGTTACATGTCCTTCATGCATTCTGGTTTCTTTCCAGCTCTTTCCATAGTTCTGATTGTAATACAAGACATACTCAATTTTGCTGACAGGGTTCATAACAGAGCATAGTTTATAACTCAAATATTTATCAAATATTTGTTATATTTAACATGAAGGAAATATGGCTGGAATCTACCCTTTTAAAAAGAGAGGTTTTGTTCTTGTTGTTGAATCATTGTCAATCTGCTTTTCAAGAATTCCTGGCTTCGATTTGCGAGCTATTTTATTTTTTCATTTCTTACTATGTTAATCATTGTATCAATGTACAGGGAGATCTTATTTTTTCTAGATTTTATTGAAATATAATTGAAATATAACTTCGTATAAACAAGATATACAACACGATGACTGTTATATGTGAATATTACTAAATGATTACCACGATAAGATTATTTAACAATTCTGTCACCTCTCATAATTACCACTCTGTGTGTATATATGTGTATGTTTGTGTGTGTATGTAGTGAGAACATTTAAGATCTACTCTCTTAGCAATTTTCAAGTATATATAATACAGTGTTAACTCTACTCACTGTTCTGTACTTATAACTGGAGGTGTGGACCCTTTGATCAACATCTTCCAGTTTTCCTCACCATCCCCCACAACCCATGGCAGTCATCATCCTATTTTCTGTTTCTATGAGTTTATAAGCTACATATAAATGAACATGTCCTATGCATTATACTTGGTCCTGGGAATAAAAGATGAATAACACCATTTTATTGTTTTTAATGAGCTTGCTATGTGGTGCTAGTGGTAAAGAATCCCATTTGTCAATGCGGGAGATGTAAGAGACACAGGTTCGATATTTGGGTCAGGAAGATCCCCTGGAGGAGGGCACGGCAACCCGCTCGAACATTCTTGCCTGGAGAACCTCACTGACAGACGAGCCTGGCAGGCTACAGTCCATAGGGTCGCAGAGAGTTGGACACAACTGAAACGACTAGCACACATGCACACCAAGCACAAAAGACAGAGCCGTCCTTATGGAGCTATGCCTGCTAGGAAGGGATAAGGAAATGTCACAAAATAAGTGACAGTTTAACTGTGGCTTCATGGAGGATGAGACTTTTCCAGGTGACATTTAAAGTAATACAACAATAAGAAACTTAATGAAATTTAACATTTAATGAGGACCTAGCACAGACAAGATGCAATGTTGTTCCAGAACAATGTTAGAGGTTAAATTTCTAAGATAGGTTTTCATAGTCAACATGATACCTCTCCATTTATAATTAAAATCATCATAAAATAGAAAAGGACTTCCCCACTAAAATTTCTCGAATTCCCTGTATTTGAGACTCCCTTGTGGCTTGGCTGGGGCTTCCCTTGTAGCTCAGTCAGTAAAGAATCTGCCTGCAGTGCAGGAGACCCGAGTTCGATCCCTGAGTTGGGAAAATCCCCTGGAGAAGGAAATGGCAACCCACTCCAGTATCCTTGCCTGGAAAATCTCATGGACAGAGGAGCCTGGTGGGTTGCAGTCCATGGGGTCGCAAAGAGTCGGGCACGACTGAGCTACTAACACTAACACTGTGGCTTGGCTGGTAAAGAATCCACCTGCAACGAGGGAGACCTGGGTTTGACCCCTGGGTTGGAACGATCCCTTGGGGAAAGGAAAGGTTACCCACTCCAGTATTCTGGCCTAGAGAATTCCATGGATTCTCGGTGGGCTGCACTCCATGGGGTCGCAAAGAGTCGGACATGACGGAAGGACTTTCCCTTTCCATATATTTACTACAAGTTCTGAGATATTTCTAGATCACAAGATTGAGGTCAGAGGAGATGAGTATAGTCTGCTGCTGCTAAGTCGCTTCAGTCGTGTCCGACTCTGTGCGACCCCATAGACGGCAGCCCACCAGGCTCCCCCGTCCCTGGGATTCTCCAGGCAGGAACACTGGAGTGGGTTGCCATTTCCTTCTCCAATACATGAAGGTGAAAAGAGAAAGTGAAGTCTCTCAGCCGTGTCTGACTCTTGGCGACCCCATGGACTGCAGCCTACCAGGCTCCTCTGTCCATGGGATTTTCCAGGCAAGAGTACTGGAGTGGGGTGCCATCGCCTTCTCCAGGGTATAGTCTAGAAAACACTTAATGTTGTTAAGCATCTACATTTGGGATTTAATTGAATTGAGTAGAAAGTCATGATTTTATTTGCTTGAACACTCTTTGTTTGACCTCTTAACCACAAAGAATGAAGTCTGACAACCTTGAAGCTTTATGCTGTGAAGGAAGGGCTTGTGTAGGCACTGCAGTTGGCATTTCTAACTGTGCCTAGCCGTGGAGTGTGTGAAAATGCTTTCAATGGGCTGCAGTCCACAGTCATCGGTGCCCCCAGGCTGAGGCCCCAGACATATTGGAGCAGAGATAAGCCAATCTCACTGTACCCTGTCCAAAATTTAGACTGGCCAAATGTATGAGCATGAAACAAAAAATGTTTTTGTTTTATTCCACTAAATTTGAAGTTGTTTGTTATTCAAGAGATAACTGGAAAAGTAATAAGAAGATGTTTATAAATTATTTGGAAAAATTTTTGGTTCAAATAAGTGTCCAGCTAATGCTATTTTCTTGTTATTTTCAGGAATAAATATTCCATCTGTTCCCTCCATTATCTCACTTTAACATCACTTATATTTTCTCTTACACCTTAAATCTTAGAAAAGGTATAGGATTATCTCTATCTGACCTTTTATAATTCTTGACCTTCTATCTTAATAGATCTAGGTTTTTAAACAGCATATTTTTAAGTCAGTATATTCTAGTTATAGTCTAACTGAAGTAAGCTAATATCCAAGAGAAAATACTCTTCAACAGGTCTAAGGAGATGCATTTTCTTTCCTGGTCATTAATCATTTTTTATAAACCATTAAACAGAAATCAGTTTTTATAACATTAGAAATTCCTTCTAGGTTTCAAAGATGTTATTTTATTGCTTGTCTTCAAAATCCCTATAGATAAAATCCTGACCTTTTCTGCCATTGTTCCTGTTTCCATTATGAATCAGTATAAATGGTTAGTAGAGGATGAGTGAAGTCTAAGTAAGGATGCTTGCCTTCCATTTCAGATAATGTGTTCTCCTTAGACTGTACCTTCCTCCTTGATCATGTTAGTTTAGAACTATAACCCTATATACTGTTTTCACAGCAAATCATTGAGAATTATAATGTATATTTTTTTCTGCTGGCTGTGGTAACAGCTCAACTTACACTTCCCAGCAGGACCCTGATGCCCAGAAGAGTTATTCCATCATTTGTCAGAAGCGCCTTGTAGACCCATTTACTGGAGCAGAATTTTCTCTCCCATCCTCTTATCTCTGATGCTGACTTTGTCCACGGTCTCAATCCCCTGCTGGTTGTTCAGAGTGTGCTGTCACTCTAGAAGGCCTTTGAAAGGACCCGTTACCCATTGTGCGGGAAGATAAGAGTAGAAAGATGTAAGAAAAGGCAACCTATGGTCCTGCTATGGTCTTTGGAGCCACACCGCTGCTGCTGCTGCCAAGTCGCATCAGTCGTGTCCGACTCTGTGCGACCCCAGAGACGGCAGCCCACCAGGCTCCCTCTTCCCTGGGATTCTCCAGGCAAGAACACTGGAGTGGGTTGCCATTTCCTTCTCCAATGCATGAGAGTGAAAAGTGAAAGCGAAGTGGCTCAGTCGTGTCCAACTCTTAGCGACCCCATGGACTGCAGCCTACCAGGCTCCTCCATCCACGGGATTCTCCAGGCAAGAGTACTGGAGTGGGATGCCATTGTCTTCTCCGTGGAGCCATATTACTGAGATTCATATCCCAGTTTCACAACTGACAGGTTATGTGACCTTGGGCAAATGACTTCATTTTCTGTGCAAATGACTTCATTTTCTGTGCAATGGAAATGATAACACACAGCATACTTGGGGGTGATTATTAAGTTACACAAAATGCATGAGTAACTGGCATATAGTCTGTGCTTTAAAAGCAGTGGACCCCAACCTTTTTGGTGCCAGGAACTTGTTCAACAGAAGACGATTTTTCCATTAACTAGAGTGAGGGGCATGGTTTCAGGATGATTCAAGTCCATTACACTTATTGTGCTCTTTATTTCTATTATTACATCAGCTTCACCTCAGATCCTAAGGCATTAGATCCCAAAGGTTGGAGACCCCTACTTTAAAGCAATGTCTGCTCTCATAATGAATGTGATTCTTGTTTTCAATCTATAGAAAAAAACATGAAAGTCACTCAGTCGTGCCCAACTCTTTGCAACCCATGGACTATACATATGCATCCTTATATTATCTCTTCATTCCTCTAAACTTTGCTTCTTATGTTTGATTTCATTTCTGTTATTTGTTTTCCATTATTTATCAGAACTCTGTTGTATTTGATGAGACAGAGCAAAACTTTCTGTCTTTTTCACAGGCATAGTGACATTTTCACAGGCATAGTGTCTGGCATTTAATACAGACACATCTGTTGTAAGTATAAAAGCTCAGAATTCAAATTAACCCTTCTGTTTCTAAGCCCACTGTTAAGGTTAGCTTTAGCTTGAAAGCTATCCTGTTTGTTTTCACTACTTAATTCCTTAAAGCAATTACTTTTCTAACCTAGCACAACCAATTATCTTTCGGCCACATTGATTTGCTCCATGGTTCAAAGACATTTTAAAAGTCATAGCCTTTTTCCACTCTTCCAAAGTTAGTGCTTCAGAACAAAGCTAAGGCTGTGAACAGATTTATATTGTATGACAAGTCTACTTTCATTTCCAGGAAATTACCATGATTTCATAAGGTTGTTCAATTCCTTGCATATTGCAAACAAAGCCAAAACCATAGATGGACTTAGATATAATGCCTTTTCTCACCTGTTTTAGTAAGGGCAACTTCACCCCTGCCAGTGCAAGATTCATTTTTCAGGTGATAGGATATATTTTTCATAAGACAGTGATCTCTGTAATTCCTATTCATATACTAAACTCATATCCTAGAAATCCATTGAAAAATTACCAAAGAAAAACCTTCTGAAAATTAATGGCCACAGGTTTATATTCAGCAGTGTGATTATAATACATATCAAAAATAAATTGTTTATGGATATCCTTTAATAAAGTTACAAACTACTGTCAAATGTCTTTTGAGATAGAGCATAAATATAATAATATTTAAATATAGCAAGTTAAATGAATACTCCATTTGTCATACATATTAAAGATAACTTTATTTCTATTTAATTGAAAATATCTTTTAAAATTTTTCTCCTGTAATTTCAACTCAGTTTTATTAAGGTATAATTTACCTATAATAAAATGAACCATTTTAAAAGTACAGTTCTATGAGTTTTGACGATGTATACAGCCAGGTAATCACCAACACAAACTACAAAATTTTTATCTATCTAAAACGTTCCCTCAAGCTTCATTTTAGTCAGTTTCTGACCTTCTTTCAGCCCAGCTATTACCTGACTTACTTGGTCACTATAGATTAGATTTCTTCTTTCTAGGGAAATTAAATGTACTGTTTTATGTGTGACTTCTTTTGGTCAGAATAATGCTTTTCAGAATCATTCACATCCTGTGTTATCATTCGTTCATTCCTTTTCATTGCTGAACGCTATTCCTCATATGAATATAAGTGTGTTTATCCACCTGTTGGTATACATGCATGTTGTTACAATGTTTGCTAATAAGAACACTTAGTGCAAGTTTCTGTATCAGTTCAGTTCAGCCGCTCAGTTGTGTCTCTTTGCGACCCCATGAATCGCAGCACACCAGGCCTCCCTGTCCATCACCATCTCCCAGAGTTGACTCAAACTCACATGCATCGAGTCAGTGATGCCATCCGGCCATCTCATCCTTCATCATACCCTTTTTTTCCAGCTCCCAATCCCTCCCAGCATCAGAGTCTTTTCCAATGAGTCAACTCTTCGCATAAGGTGGCCAAAGTACTGGAGTTTCAGCTTTAGCATCAGTCCTTCCAAAGAAATCCCAGGGCTCATCTCCTTCAGAATGGATTGGTTGGATCTCCTTGCAGTCTAAGGGACTCTCAAGAGTATTCTACAACACTACAGTTCAAAAGCATCAATTCTTCGGCGCTCAGCCTTCTTCACAGCCCAACTCTCAATCCATACGTGACCACTGGATAAACCATAGCCTTGACTAGACAGACCTTTGTTGGCAAAGTAATGTCTCCGCTTTTCAATATGCTATCTACGTTGGTCATAACTTTCCTTCAAAGGAGTAAGCGTCTTTTAATTTTGTGGCTCCAATCACCATCTGCAGTGATTTTGGAGCCCAAAAAATAAAGTCTGACACTGTTTCCCCATCTATTTCCCATGAAGTGATGGGACCAGATGTCATGATCTTTGTTTTCTGAATGTTGAGCTTTAAGCCAACATTTTCACTCTCCTCTTTCACTTTCATCAAGAGGCTTTTTAGTTCCTCTTCACTTTGTGCCATAAGGGTGGTGTCATCTGCATATCTGAAGTAATTGATATTTCTCCTGGTGCCAGGGTCCAGCCCCGGTGGATCCAGGGATATTCAAGGGTAGGACGGAGCAGGCGGATAGGAAAGGATAGGACAGGATAGAACAGTAGGAAATTAATGGAAAATAGGAGGCTGAATAACTTGGTTTATGGGGAAAGCCAACAAAGCCTCAAGACAAGAGGTTTGCACCATCTACGTGGGCCACCGGCATCCGCTTGAATCTCTAAAGGGGCCCCACCGTGGGTCCACTTTTCTCGCAGAACTTATGGCCAGGGCAAGTAAGTAGACATGCAAGTCTCCCGCTCCAGATGGGAATTCAGCCTGGAGTTAAAGTACAAGAGGACAGAGAGATAGAGAGAGAGAGAGAGGTGTGGGAGCCAGATGTTCCCAAAGAACAAGTTTAGGAGAGCGAGTCATCGAAGAGACCCGCCTGCAGAACCTGTCTGAGAAACTTCCCGAGAGAATCTGGTCCGGACAAACTGCTCTGAGAAAACTGTTCCCGAGGAAAACTGGTCCAGAAAGACTGCTCAGAGAAAACTGTTCTCGAGGAAGCTGGCTCCAAACTTTATTTTTCACATCCCCTTTTTATACCATGAAGATCAATGAGTTTCACAAATTTTTGCAATGACAGCAGCCCTGACTCTTATCAAGAGCAGGCTTAGTCTTTACATACCTAATTGTATGCACAAGTCTTTGGTAATTTACATCGTCTTCCAGCCAAAAGGCCAATTAGACAATTTACAGCTCTTTTCTGATAAGTGTTATTTTTTCCAAGGTCTGGCGCTATTCTCGGGAGGTACTAAGCAAAGTTACTTTCCCGCATAGCAAAGACACAGCAAGGGAGGGAGAAAGCAATCAACTCAAAAGCCTAGTGTTGCTAACATCAAAAAACTACTACATATTCCCAAACATTGTTTGCATAACAGAAACTTCCAGGTGCAGATAAGGAGGTCTGGCAGCAGTCATTGAAACAACAGTGAAACCTTATTAACAAGTTTAGGCTCTTAGAAGAAGTTTGTAACTTAAGACACTTCAAGGCTCTTTTGCCCCTCACAGCTGGGGGTTGCGAGCAATTCACAAGCTTGTAAAAGGTCAGGGGAATCTGTTTAGGTAGGCTAGAGAATTATCAAAAGGGGGGTTGGGCTAATGCAAGGAAACTAAAGCTCTGAATTAACTCTTCCGAGAAACTAGCAGAGTATAGTGGAGAAACAGACAAATACAGANTACATTTCTATCCCCAAATATAGTTTGTATAGCAGGAACTTCCAGGTGCAGATAAGGAGGTCTGGCAACAGTCATTGAAGCAACAGTGAAATAAATCTATTAAGGCTTTGGCTCTTAGGAGAAGTTTGTAACTTAAGACACTTCAAGGCTCTTTTGCCCCTCACAGCTGGGGGTTGCGAGCAATTCACAGGCTTGTAAAAGGTCAGGGGAATCTGTTTAGGCAGGCTAGAGCATTATCAAAGGGGGTTGGGCTGCAACACTCCTTTCAAATGCAGGGAGCTAAGACAGTGAATTAACTCTATCCGAGAAACTGGCAGAAAACAGTGGAGAAACGGACAAATACAGAACAAATTTTTATTATTGGGGCACATGCTCAGGAAAAACCAGGGAGAAATCCGATGACTCAGATTGCTCTGCCATCTGAGTGTGCCTCGTGACTCTGTCACGGGTGGGATTCCTCGTGCTGGCTTCCCACAGGTACCCACTTCAGTATTCTTGCCTGGGAAATCCCATGGACAGAGGAGCCTGGCAGGCTAGTCCATAGTCCATGGGGTTGCAAAGAGTCAGACACAAGTTAGTGACTAAACAACAACAACAGCAAATCCAATTTGCTAGACATCGCAGTTCACAACAACTTGTAAAGCACAAGAGGACTTTACCAAGAGGACCTGAATCCTGCTGGTGAGGATACCTCATCAGGCAGAATTCTAAAAGGAGAATCTTGCTGTATCAAAAATGAAAAGCTGTCTCATTGCAGCTCTTGTTTTTTGAGGCTCAGTGGACAGGCCTGGCCATAAACTTGGAGAGGTGATGTGGCAGTTGGGGAAGTAGGAAGAGGTTGGTGGGCACGTGTGAAAGCCCACTGTGACCTCTTTGACCCAGACATGGCTTTCCCTTGGCTCAGATCACCTCATCCCCTACAGTGTGCAAATTGGGAGAAAAGATACAGGAAACCACATATGCTTTTATTTGCTAATCATATTAAATACAAGAGCAAATGCATTCTAAGCTCCATCTGACTGTGGTTTGAATTCTTTCCAGTGTGCCTCAGAGATCCCCTTTTCAGGAGCAGCCGTCCTTCTTCCTCTTCACATACAGAAAGGAAAAGGGGTAATTATCCCCCAGGAGCACCTTAATTGTTCCAATTAACCTGGCCACTTTTTGCAATTTGAACCAGGCAGAGGAGAGGATTTAAAGTGATCCAACACCATCTTATGGGCTGTGGGTAAGTAAGAGATGAGCCAGGACATTTTCTGTAATAAAGGCTGGGCTGTGAAATGATGTAGGCTTACATTCAGGGGCTTTTCTACCAGCATTACCGAGAAAAAATGACATTTTAGGAGCTTTTTACACTACCATCACTGCACATTTCTTTAATAATATAGCACATGATCACAAATATCTGTGCTCATTTAAGCTGCTGTGGAAGCATTCATGATATTGTTTAACTGCTGTTTCAGGCAGGCAAACCTGGGTTTAAGTTCTTCATGCAAAACTTACTTGTACTACAGTATTGGACAGGTCACTAAACAGTTCTGAACCTCACTATCTTATCCTTGTGTCAGACACTTACTGTACATCATCTCAGTCAATAGTCACAACTCTGCTGCTGCTGCTGCTAAGTCGTTTCAGTCGTGTCCGACTCTGTGCGACCCCAGAGATGGCAGCCCACGAGGCTCCCCTGTCCCTGGGATTCTCCAGGCAAGAACACTGGAGTGGGTTGCCATTTCCTTCTCCAATGCATGAAAGTGAAAGTAAAGTCGCTCAGTCGTATCCAACTCTTAGTGACCCCATGGACTACAGCCCACCAGGCTCCTCCATCCATGGGATTTTCCAAGCAAGAGTACTGGAGTGTGGTGCCATTGCCTTTTCCGAGTCACAACTCTAGAAGGTGGTTATTGTCTCCGTTTTTTATATGATGGAATTCAGCCTCGGTGAATGGAAGTGACATTCCCAAGTCCATAGTTAAGCTTCCTGATGAGTTAGAGTTCATTTATTCTTTTTTTCCCACCTCTTAACATTCACTCAAGAAGCTACTTGGTGCCAAGCACTCTGCTGAATACTGGGGACATAATCGTAAAGATAATGGACATATAGGGACTTCCCTGGTGGTCCAGTGGTTAAGACTCCACGCTCCCAATGCAGGGGGCCCAGGGTCAATCCCTGAACATGGAACTCGATCTTACATGCCACAAGTAATTGTTACCATGCCTCAAATAAAGATCCTGCATACTGCAACTAAGACAAGCACAGCCAAATAAATCTCTTCTTAAAAGATAATGGACGGATTCCCATGGAATGTAAATAGAATTCAGCTTGCTTTCAGTGCACAGTCCAAATCCTAATCACTATACCACAGAATTTTGTCTTCCCCAGGATGCTGTTAGGCTGAGATGAGTGAATGAATACAAATGTGAGGTAATCTTTAAGGGAGTTTTGTTAGTATGTGACACAAGCACACACATGCACACATCATACAACAATCTTTATAAACTAGCTCAAAATTCATTTAGACATGGCTGAAGTAACTAGAATCCCATGGACAGACAAACCTGGCTGGCTACACTCTGTAGGGTCACTAAGAGTTGGACATGACTGAAGATACTTAGCACGCATGCACAAAGTAACTATATGAGTAAAAATTGGGTCATTTGGGTCAGAATCAGCTAATTCAGATAATTTTCTAAATAAAATGAAATAGAAAATGTATATGAAAATCTCTGGAGACAGAAAGTAGATTTTGGGAGATTTATACCCTTAAAATGAGTGAACTCGATGGCATATAAGCCATGAAATAAAAAGACACTTATTCCTTGGAAGAAAAGTTATGACCAACCTAGACAGCATATTCAAAACCAGAGACATTACTTTTCCAACAAAGGCCCATCTAATCAAGGCTATGGTTTTTCCAGTGGTCATGTATGGATGTGAGAGTTGGACTGTGAAGAAAGCTGAGTGCCAAAGAATCGATGCTTTTGAACTGTGGTGCTGGAGAAGACTCTTGAGAGTCCCTTGGACTGCAAGGAGATCCAACAAGTCCATTCTAAAGGAGATCAGTCTTGGGTATTCTTTGGAAGGACTGATGCTGAGGCTGAAACTCCAGTACTTTGGCCAGCTCATGCAAAAAGTTGAGTCACTGGAAAAGACCCTGATGCTGTGAGAGATTGGGGACAGGAGGAGAAGGGGACGACAGAAGATGAGATGGTTGGATGGCATCACTGACTCGAGTCACATGAGTTTGAGTGAACTCCGGGAGTTGGTGATGGATAGGGAGGCCTGGCATGCTGTGATTCATGGGGCCACAGAGTTGGACACGACTGAGCAACTGAACTGAACTGAACTGACGTTATACCATAAAAAATTGCTCAGATAAAATTGTCAAAACAAACACACGATGTAAATTAATAAAGGTCTATAGATTAGTCCTGAGGGAAGTGTGGTGAGTTCAGGTATTTCTGGGCTGATAAGGAAGAGACAGGATCACAATCACGAGACAGAGTTATACATCAACAGTTCAGGGACACAACTGGGGGAAGGAGAGGGCCCTACCAGGAGGCTGCTCAAAGTCGGCCCGATGAGGCTGTCATCCTGAGGAAGATGAGGGCAAGGGACATCCTGGGGGGTGAGGAGTTGGGGAGGGGGCTTCCCATCTGTATGATGTTGCTTAGCACTAAGGTGGAAACTCTCTGGGTCAGAGAGCTCTGAAGGATAGCAGGGGTTTGGAGTCTTTGATATACACAGTGTGTCTGTTCTATGGTTAGCAGATGGTGGGTACAGTTTCACAGGGTACATAAAGTAAGTAGGCTCTAAATGTTCAAAAGCATGTTTAGTGGGACTGTGTTTAAGGCAACTGGGGGATTACCCTGATGGTCCAGTGGTTAAAACTCTGTGTTTCCAATGTAAGCAGTGTGGGTTCAATTCATGTTTGGGGAACTAAAATCCCACATACAGTGAGGTGTGGTCAATAAATAAATTAATAAAATTAAAAACTTACTTTAAAAAATAAAGCAATTGAATGTGTAAGAACATGAGTTTGGTGCCACAGGGCTTTGGGCTAACGGTCCTAGACTGCTTTTAAGAAATGAACAACATAGGGACCATTTAGACCAATCCACAGGTGCCATCTCTGGTTCATTTACATAACACAAAGGTATTGTGAATTGGCCACATCACTTAGCTCATTGGGCTTCCCTGGTGTCTCAGACAGTAAAGAATCTGCCTGTCAATTCAGAAGATCAGGGTTCAATCCCTGGGTCAGGAAGATCCCCTGGATAAGGGAATGGCTACCCACTCCAGTATTCTTGCCTGGAGAATCTCATGGACAGAGGAGCCCGGTGAGCTACAGTCCATGTGGTTGCAAAAGAGTTGGACACAGCTGAGCAACTAAACACACTTAACTCAGAATAGGGAGTCAACCTCAAAAGTTATAGTGGTTAAAGCAAGAGCTCTGTAGCCTTCCTTGATGGGTCATAAACCCAGTATGTAAAGTCTTGGGCAACTTTACATGTCTCAGGTTCCTCATCTATAAAACAGGAAAATATGAATATTTTCCCAACAAGACTGAGAATTACACCTGTTAGAACATTTAAAATTAAAAAAAAAAAAACACTTATCACAGTGCCCTGCAGATAGGAAGCAATCAACAGTTTGTAGCTCTTATTATTTCAGAATCTTAAATAGCAGTCCTTCTTAGAAGCCTTGAGAAGAATAGTTTTAATTAATAAAAATGTCTATTTCTATTCAGTACAACATTCACATCAGAATTGCTCTCAAAATAGTGAACAGTGTTCCACAGAACTGCAAACATCTTTCCATCAGCACAGTATAGAAAGTAGATTGACACCAAGCCATTCCCAGGGTCTCCCTGGGAGCCATGGCACTAACACCCAAATGTGAGTGACCCTTGAGCAGACTGTTGCATGACTCTCCCCATCAGGTTCTATACCTGGTGATGGAACAGGCTTCATTGGGTCATTTTGAGGACTGGATGAACTAACACATGTGAAATCACCCAGTTCAGTTATTATTATTAGGAAATTGAGGCTCAGAGATATTAAGTAGCTTGTCCAACATCACAAGGATAACAACTACTAAAGCTAAAATTTGAACCCAGTTGATCTGATTCTAGAGATTGTACTTTTCACCAAGGTGCTCCACAACCTGAGGCAAGTGTAACCTGTCTTATCATCAGTACTTTCATTTTTCAACTATGAGAGCTAATAGGATTGTTCAGAGAACTAAATGAGATACATAAAGCATTAAAATAGTGCCCAGCATGTATTAGGTTGGTGAAAAGGTAACCACAGTTTCAGACCATGAGTTGTAAATCATCATAGCTAGGCTCAAATACATCTTTATTAATCAAAATAGGAACCATTATGATCAACACATTTTTTGCCGATGGGAAATTACTGTAGTGTAAAAACCAGTGCTTTGAAATTTGTCGAACTCTTGGAAAATTTTGTCTGCCTTCTTTTTATTGTGGAAGTGTTTTCCCTCTAAAAAGTTTCAAGATATTTGAAGAAATGTTAGTCAGTTGGCGAGAGGTCAGGTGAATATAGCAGATGAGGCAAAACTTTGTAGCCCAATTAATTCAACTTTCAAAGTCTTGGTTGTGCAAGATGCAGTCAGGCATTTTCATGGAGAATTCAGCCCATTCTGTTGACCAATGCCAGCTGCAGGTGTTGCAGTTTTCAGTGCATCTCATCAATTTGCTGAGCATACTACTCAGATATAATGGTTTCACTGGGATTCAGAAAGCTATGGTTGATCAGACCGGCAGCAGACTATCAAACAGTGATTATGACCTCTTTTTGGGTACAAGTTTGGCTTTGGGACGTGCTTTGGAGGTTCTCCAGCCACTGAATGGATCATTGCCAGCTGTCATATAAAATCCACATTTGTTGCATGTCACAATCCGATTGAGAAATGGTTCTCTGTTGTGTAAAACAAGAGACAAAACTTCAAAACAACAATTTTTTAGATTTTCAGTCAGCTCATGAGGCACCCACTTTTCAAGCTTTTTCACCTTTCCAATTTGCTTCAAATACTGTAGTCCATGGGGTCACAAAGAGTTGGACATGACTGAGCAACTCAACTGAACTAAGGAAATTCTCTTGACTTTTTTTTTTTTCTCACCCCCCTCCACTACTCCCTTGGCCCAGGCAGCAGTTGTCTTTTGGTTGGATTACTGTAGTAGCCTGCCAACTCATCTTCCTGCTCAACTTCCCTTGCTCCCTTCAGTCTGTTCTCAACACAACAGCCAGTGATCCTGGTAAAGCCCTTGTCAGGTCCTGTCACTCTTTCGATCTTCTGCTATTTTCCTTTTAATTACCTCAAAGTCAAGCTGATTAGGGATCTTAATTTTATCAGTGGAAGTCCCTCCACCTTTTCTGTATAACTCCGTCACGAGAGCCACCTCCATAGTGTACACAGGTTCTGACCACACTCTAGAGGAGGATGTGGGAGTAGCACGGGGCTGATCTTAGAATTCTGATTACAACACGGGGGGTGGGGGGTGGGGGGTGGTTCAGGATTGGGAACTCATGTACACCTGAGATGGATTCATGTCAATGTATGGCAAAACCAATACAGTATTGTAAATTAAAATAAAGTGAAAATAAAAACTAAAACAAACAAACAAACAAACAACACTGTCTTTGAACCTTTGAGCAAATGACTTCTATTCTGGTCACATCCTTTAATATGGAGATCCACCCTTCCCCCATGGCCTGCTGACTTACTCTGCTTTACTTTAAAAATATATATATAAATTTTACTTTTTGGAAAAGTTTTAGATTTACAGAAAAATTGCAAGGATAGTACAGAGAGTTCCCATGAAGTCTACACCCAATTCTTCCTATTATCAATATCTTCTATTTTTTTGGTACATTTGTTACAGTTAATGAACCAATATAAATACACATTATTATTATTAACTTAAGTCCACACTTTATTCAGATTTTTGCAGTTTTCCCCTAAGAATCTTTTTATGGTCCAAGGTTTGGTCTAGAATAGCAAATTATATTTACTGGTCATGCCTACTTAGGCACCTCTTGGCTGTGCCATTTTCTCAGACTTAAATGAGAATTTTGACAAATTGTTGGAGGCTGAGAGCAAACTAGCTTGGGAGTGAGAAATCCATGGAACAGCAGTATTAGGCAGGATCCCACTCCTTTTTGGGGAACCCCACCCCAAGATATCACATAGCAGAGCCAAGAGAGATCCTATCCAGGGAATGGCAAGAAGAGGGGAAGAGTAATCATTGTGAAATACTCCCAGAGCATTCTTTATAAAAAGATCAACTCTGCAGGGGAAAGACCTTGCCAGAAACTTCTTCTATCTGTGGAAGAACATTTGCTCGACTTCAACTATCTCTAGACTTCCAGGCTAAAATAAGGGTAGAAAAATAAAGGCAATAAGATGATTGTGAACAACACAGTCCAGTAGAGATCAAGTAAACTAGCAGAAGAGAGAGAGGGAACATGAGGTTGTCTCATGAGGTCCTATCCTACTCTCTTATTCTTATATGAGGTGAAGAAAAGTGAAAAGTAAAGTCACTCTGTTGTGTCTGACTCTTTGCGACCCCATAGACTATACAGTCCAGAATACTGGACTGAGTAGCCACTCCATTCTCCAGGGGAGCTTCCCAACCCAGGAATCGAACCTAGGTTTCCCACATTGCAGGTGGATTCTTTACCAGCTGAGCCACAAGGGAAGCTCAATAAAGCATCCAAAAAAAAAAAAAAAATCTGTTTCAAGTAAGCAGGAAGCTATGCACTAAGGTATGACTGCTCAGTGCACACTGACCCCACCCGATGGTAACATAGCCAGACAGATATTGTAGAAACTCATCTCTTCTGGTTAGTATTTCTTTCCTTTTCAGTAGGAGCAGAAAGAGGTTGAAGAGAGTGACAGTGACAGAGTCCTACTTATATAGGCACCAAATGCCATGGTAGAGATAATCTCAATGTGGAGGGATGGGTGGTTCAGAAAAGACTGTCAAGAAATTTGCCTTGCATTATAGTTGATGGGGTCAAAAATAGTTGGACATGACTGAGCAGCTGAACACATACATATAAAACAGATAATCAACAAGGATTTTTTGTATAGCAGGCAGAACTCTACTCAGTACATTGTAATAATCTATATGAGAAAAGAATCTGAAAAATAATAGATACATGAGTACAACTATGTATAACTAAATCATCTTTATTTATTTTAATTTTAAATTTATTTTTTTTACTTTACAATACTGTATTGGTTTTGCCCTACATTGACATGAATCCGCCAGAAGTGTACATGAATTCTCAACCCTGAGCCCCCCTCCCACCACCCTCTCCATATCATCTCTTTGGGTCATCCCAGTGCACCAGCCCCAAGCATCCAGTACCCTGTATCAAACCTAGACTAGCTTTTCATTTTCACATGATAGTATACACGTTTCAATGCCATTCTCCCAAATCATCCCACCCTCTCCCTCTCCCACAGAGTTCAAAAGTCTGTTTTTTACATTTGTGTCTCTTTTGCTGTCTCGCATACAGGGTTATCATTACCATCTTTCTAAATTCCATAATATGTGTTAGTATACTGTATTGGTGTTTTTCTTTCTGGCTTATTTCACTCTGTATAATCAGCTCCAGTTTCATCCATCTCATTCGAAGTATAAATCAATTTTCTGTACCCCTTAAACTAACACAACACTGTAAATCAACTATGTGTTAGTTGTTCAGTTATGTCTGACTCTTTGAGACTCCATGGACTGCAGCCCGCCAAGCTCCTCTATCCGTGGAATTATGCAGGCCAGAATACTGGAGTGGGCTGCCATTCCCTTCTCCAGGGGATTTTCCCAACCCAGAGAGTGAACCCAGGCCTCCTGCATTGCAGGTAGGTTCTTTACTCTCTGAGCTACCTGGGAAGCCCATACTAGACTAGGATGGGTCATAAGCTTCCCTGATAGCTCGGTTGGTAAAGAATCTGCCTGCAATGAGGGAGACCTGGGTTCAGTCCCTGGTTTGGGAAGATCCCCTGGAGAAGGGAAAGGCTACCCACTCCAGTATTCTGGCCTGCATAATTCCATGGACTACAGGCCATGGGGTTCCAAAGAGTCAGACACAACTGAGCAACTCTCACTTCACTTCACTTCACTTCACTTCACTTCACCTCAATCCCGTAAGACAGATGTCTTTATAAGAGGAGGAGAGGAAATACATGGGGAGAATTCTATGCAGTGACAGAGGTGGAGATTGGAGACATCCATCTATCAGTCAAAGAGCACCAACAATTGCTACCAGCATAAGAAACTGACAGAAAGGCATGCAACAGAAGCCTTCAGAGGGAGCAGGATCCTCCTGAAACCTTGATTCCAGACCTCTAGCCTCTAAAATTGGGATACAATGAGTTTCTGTTTTTTAAGCCCCAAGTTTGTGGTCATTTGTTCAGGCAGGCAATAGCAAACACACACACTTCTCCTCTGCAAACAATCAGTGTCAAAGGCTGGCAACAGGCTATGGGAGACAACTGTTCAGAAGGACTGTGGTCATTATGCGCTATTTATTTGCCTGACTTAGTTCATTTTATCTAGATGCTACTGCTTTAGCACAGTGCTTCTCCTACACCTGCTTTATATACTGAATGGGTTTCAACTAAGATAATCAATCCTCCTGTCCTCTCCTTTTCTACCCGTGGGGATAGAGGTCTTCCACACAGCACTTGGAGATTAAATGAAAGCAGATGGAGGTAAAGTAATGACTACTTTTATGAGCTCTCCCATACTTAAGTTTTTCAAATTAATTTGCTTTTATTGAAAATATTAAGGATTATATCCTCACTAGTCCTTCCCTTCCAAACTGAAACCTGTAAATCTTTTTATCTGAATCCTAACTAGAAATCTGGGCATTTTTTGCTGCACCAGCCAAAGATCAAAGCATAAGTCAATATCTAGGAAAGATAACAGAGAACCATTTAGTATGATATAGCAGGTACAGGGGTATAAAATAAATATAATTATTCCCCTTGGCAATTCTGTTACAATTAGATATATGTGACCTCCTCACTTCATTGTTCATTGTATTCTAGCACTGGACTTCTTAAATATTAATGTGATACTTGTTTTAAATCTTGCTCTTTCAACTACATCATCATTAGGCTTTAAACTTTGGAGTTGGAAGGGATCTTAGTAGTCAGCGAGCTCAGTGGGGCCTCATGTACCTCTGAGATTCTCACAGGTTCACAAGGCTAGTTGATGGCAGAGTTGAGCCTGAAACTCAGGTCTCCTGTGCCTCAGTTGGTATTCTTTGGTCCAAATCTCTCTCTCTCTCTTTTTTTTTTTTCTTTCATTTTCTTTTCTAAAATTGAAATAGGGTTGACATACCATTTATCAGTTTCAGGTGTACTGATAGTGATTTGACATTGACATACATTATGAATAGATTGTCACGATAAGTCTACTAACCATCTGTTACCATACAAAGTTATTGAAATATTATTGACCATATTCTCTATGATGTACATTGCATCCCCATGTCTTATTTAGCTTATAGTTGGGAGTTTGTACCTCTTAATACCCTTCATCCATTTCACCCACCTCTACCACCTCCATCTGTTTCTAGCTTGTTCTTGTATCTGTGAGTCTGTTTCTGTTTTGTTTGTTCTTTGGTTCTTTTTTTTTTAGATACCACACATAAATGAAATCATATAGCATGTGTTTTTCTCTGTCTGACTTATATCAGTTAGTGTAATAAACTCTAGATGCGTCCATGTTGTCACAAATGGCAAGATTTCATTCTTTTTGTGTATATATACCATACATTCTTTATTTATTCATCTGTTGATGGCCATTTAGGTTACTTCCATGTCTTGGCTATTATAAACAATACTGCAATGAACTTAGAGGTGCAGATATCTTTTTTAAATTCATATTTTCTTTGGTTAAATATCCAGAAGTGGAACTGCTGAATTGCATGCTATTTCTATTTTTAATATTTTGAGGACCTTCCATACTGCTTTTCATCATGGCTACACCAATTTATATTCCCATCAACAGTGCAGGGGCATTCCCTTTTATTCACATCCTTGCTGACATTGATTTTTGTTGTCTGTTCAATGATAGCCATTATGACAGATGTGAGGTGGTATCTCATGGTTTTGATTTTCATTTCTCTGATAGGAGTGATGCTGAACACATTTTCAAGTACATGTTGGTCATCTGTATATCTTCTTTTGGAAAATATCTATTCAGGTCCTCTGACCATCTTTTAATGGACTTATTTGGGCTTTATTAAGTTGTATTAAGTTCTATGAGTTCTTTATATATTTTAGATATAGTCCCTTATCAGATTTGCAAATACTTTCTCCTATTCAATAGTACATTTTTTACATTCAAAATCTATGTAATTTTCTCAGTAGGAGCTGAGATGTATTTATTACTATCTTCCACAATTGCCCAAGTACCTTGCAACACATTTATATCAATCAATTGATTATTGAGTTCCTGTTATTTGAAAAGCACTATTAATGTGGTCACGTGATGACCACCTTACCTGCCTCCTGAGAAATCTGTATGCAGTTCAAGAAGCAACAGTTAGAACCAGACATGGAATAACATACTGGTTCCAAATTGGGAAAAAAGTACATCAAGACGTATATTGTCACTCTGCCTATTTAACTTACATGCAGAGTACATCATGAGAAATGCTGGACTGGCTGAAGCACAAGCTGGAGTCAAGAATGCCAGGAGAAATATCAATAAGCTCAGATATGCAGATGACACCACTCTTATGGCAGAAAGTGAAGAAGAACTAAAGAGCCTCTTGATGAAAGTGAAAGACAAGAGTGAAAAAGTTGGTTTAAAACTCTACATTCAAAACATGAAGACCCTGGCACCCAGTCCCAACACTTCATGGCAAATAGATGGAGAAACAATGGAAACAGTGACAGAGTTTATTTTGTGGGGCTTCAAAATCACTGCAGATGGTGACTGCAGCCATGAAATTAAATGATGCTTGCTCCTTGGAAGAAAAGGTATGACCAACCTAGACAGTGTATTAAAAAGCAGAGACATTACTTTGCCAACAAAGGTCCGTCTATTCAAAGCTATGGTTTTTCCAGTAGTCGTGTATGGATGTGAGAGTTGGACTATAAAGAAAGCTGAGTGTGGAAGAACTGATGCTTTTGAACTATGGTGTTGTAGAGACTCTTGAGAGTCCCTTGGACTGCAAGGAGATCCACCAGTCCATCCTAAAGGAAATCAGTCCTGAATATTCATTGGAAGGACTGATGCTAAAGCTGAAGCTACAATACTTTGGCCACCTGATGCAAAGAGCTGACTCATTTGAAAAGACCCTGATGCTGGGAAAGATTGAAGGCAGGAAGAGAAGGGGGCAACAGAGGATGAGATGGTTGGATGGCATCATTGACTAAATGGATATGACTTTGAGCAAGCTCCAGGAGTTGGTTATGGACAGGGAAGCCTGGTGTGCTGCAGTCCATGTGGTTGCAAGGAGTTGGACAAAACTTAGAAATTGACCAGCAAAACAAATTCTTGTCTGAAAGAGGAACAAGTAAATAGATAATATTTATATAGTTTGACAAGGCCTATGGTAGAGGGAGTCATATGGTCCCATGAATGCACAGAGGATGAGAACTTTTAACTTGCCCTTTATTTGGGGATGTCAGAAAAGATCTGAGTGACTCTGAAGGGAGTGTTACCAGGACTGAAACCTTAAGGAAAGCATGAAGTGGCCAAGCACAGAAAGCAAAGACTGTAGAGAGGCATTCAAAATGGAGAAGAAAATGAGTACAAGTATAAGCAAAGTATGACATATTTTTGCAAGTAATCTATTACAGTTGGATTATGAGATGTACATGTAGGTGGGAAGGGTACTGTAGCCAGGACATTTGTCCTGAAATCTTTGGGAAAAGAGGAGCAGTATGGACTGACTTTTGTCTCTGAAGGATCGGTCAGGCTGCAGGATGGAATGTGGATTGCAGGTGAACTAGAATGGAAACAGTGAACCTAGTGAGAAGGCTGTGGCAGTAGACCAGGTGATAGAGGATGGGGGCTTGAAGGACAGTGGTAGTAGGGGTATTGGAGTATATTATTTAAAGCAATATTTAAGAGGTAAATTTGAAAGCACTTCCTGCTTTAGGGAGTGTGGGTGTTTACTGACAGCAAAAGATGCTGTCTAGATAGTTGCTTTTGTAACATGAGTTAGCTATAGCTTCAGCTTCTTTCCAAGCATCTCTTCCACCTCTTTGTCTTACTGAAAACTGGCTCTCCTAAGGATACTACTTTCTTTGGAGCCCCTCCCAAATGAAGAGGCAGAATGAAGGGAAGGCTGTATGTTCCCAGATATAGTTTATGGGGATGCCAACAAGACATTGGTCTAATATTTTTTCTTACATTTTTGCACTCAGCTAAAATCCATTAAAATTTTGAACAGTGGATGCAGGAACACACTCTAGTTTCACAATGAATTTATTAACTTCTAGGCAAATCTTGGCTACACATTCGAGTATTCTTGCCTGGAGAATTGCAAGGGCAGAGGAGCATAGCAGGCTATAGTCGATGGGGTCATAAAGAGTAAGATTCGATAGAGTGACTAACGCTTTCACTTTTCAGGCAAATCTTAGCATGGAATAGGGAGAGAAGGCATAAGTAGATTATAAGGCCACCTGAGCTCAATACTCTCGTTATATCACTGCTCAAATGCTGCTGCTGATGATGATGATGCTAAGTGCTTCAGTTATGTCTGACTCTGTGTGACCCCATAGACCGCAGCCCACCAGGCTCCCCCGTCCCTGGGATTCTCCAGGCAAAAACACTGGAGTGGGTTGCCATTTCCTTCTCAAATGCATGAAAGTGAAAAGTGAAAGTGAAGTCGCTCACTTGTGTCCCAGTCTTAGCGACCCTATGGAATGCAGCCTACCAGGCTCCTCCATCCATGGGATTTTCCAAGCAAGAGTATTGGAGTGGGTTGCCATTGCCTTCTCCGACTCAAGTGCTGGACCTGGAAAGAATGGTAGTGTCACCATTGCTCTCTGTGGCCTCTTCTAGAATATTAGTCCTCTGTGCTGTAGTTAAATTATTTTACTATTGTGAAAGTCCTATCATCTAGCTCTAAAAACCTTTCCCTCTCCATATTGCAGTCAATTACTGTACTCATTCACCTAAGACTTTGGAACCTGATTCATAGTCTTCCTCTCCTTCCATTCAATTATCATAGGATGCCATCAGTGCTTACATGAATGATCCATTCAAATATACTGCTTCCTAGTTCCAATAATCTTTTTCTCCATTCCTCCCCAATTAGCCCTCCACATGGCTACATTCTGAACCTTATCATCACCATAACTGTAATCTCTTATAATTCCTCTTTCCCCAATTATATGACCACAACCAACTCTCCTTCCAGCTTTCTAATTTAACTATTATCATGACTGTTATTTTACCAATTTAAAACATCCAGGCCACTCATCCCTCTCTTTTCTCCCACTCAATTGACCTTTCCCTTATCTTCATTTCCCTTGTTAACTGGACTGGTTTCATGACTAATCCATTTAAATGATATCTTTGTCAGTATCTCAAATACCTTATGTTATGGTAAGAGAGGATGCCATAAGTAGATGGAGCACCTTGCATTGTTGTGTTCTGATTTCCATGGTGCTTTCATACCAGAATCCAGTTAAAAATTTCTACCTCAGACTTTCACAATTGACACTTTAGGGTCAACAGCTTTCAAACTGAGTCTGCAGAATCCTTGACTTCTATGAAGAAGAACTCACTGTGGGGTGGATCAAAACAAGGTTGAGCTTATGGGACTCCAGGCCCCTTGTTGGGTTTCAGTAAGGCCAATTGCATTTTTTATACTGTTTGTATATTGGAGTTTCATGTAATATTTCACTTGAAACAATGCTTTTTTTCTACACACATCTAATATTTATACACACACACACACACACACACACACACACACACACACTAGGCTAGACCAATCATTGTATTGAGACTGAGATGAATAAACAGAACCTGTTGGCATTATTTTAAGTTTCAGATATCTGTTTCCAGTGCGTTAAGTCCTCTGCAGAGACAATTAAGGGTTATATGTGAAGATCTCAGAGAGTATGAGGTGTGCTGGTTTCAGTGGTGCCTCTTTCTGACTCAAAGGAAAAATATGTTCCTTTGCTCCATTGCCTGAACTTGGTGTATTTCAGAATTTATAACTCCACATCCATTTAATCTGTCATGGCATCTAAAGTCTTTTGCTGATGCCCTAAAATGGAAATTGCCAACCAGGGATGGCAACATCTAATCAAGACTGATGAGTACACTAATTATTTCAGTGGATAGATGGTCTATAAATAAGACTGATGGGAAACACTTGCAATGTTAGCTACCAAGAAAAGGAAAGACAACGTTTTAGCAAATAGAATGCTTAATCAGCAAGAGTAGGCCTTCAAAAGATAAGTTTAAATCTTAAGCATGAAAAGTATGTTACTGAATGTCAAGTTGAATATTCAGTCTGCTCTTTCTCAAGTTTGATTCAAAGCACATTTATTTGGGCCTTGCTATATGTCAAGCACTCTGTCCCATGCCATGGGGTATACAGATGAATGAGTCACAGTTCCTACCCTTAAGGAGCTGGCAATATATCATGTACAGCTCATATGCCTTTTGCACCAAATGATTAAACTCTACAGTCTGAGCTGCTCAAGGTGAGTTGAGGATGAGAGTATAATGAAGTCAAATAGAAAATAAAATGACACTGTTCAATATCCAGCTTCTACAAACCCTCAAATAGGAAGTTCAGTTTTTGCCAAGGAAGGTTTAAGAAACTATCTATGCTGCCACAATGCTCAGAGATCACAGATATTATAATAAATAAACATATCTAGCAGAGCAAGGATGTATCATTTGGGCTAAAAAGAAAATATAATAGCATTATGAAGATATAACAATACATCAATAAAGGAGGAAGCCAGTATTTTGCATGGTTAACTGAGTCAAAGGTGCTGAGAAGTCACATAGGAGGAGGACCTGTTGCTGTTCAGTTGTTCAGTTGAGTCCTACTCTTTGTGACCCCATGGACTGCAACATGCCAGGCTTCTCTGTCCTTCACTGTCTCCTGAAGTTTGCTCAAACTAATGTTCATTTAGTTGATGATGTTATCCAACCATCTAATCTTCTGCCACTCCCTTCTTCTCTTGCCCTTAATCTTTTCCAGTATCAGGGTCTTATACAATGAGTTGGCTCATCACATCAGGTGGCCAAAGTATTGGAGCTTCAGCATCATTCCTTCCAATGAGTATTCTGTATTGATTTCCTTTAAGATTGACTGGCTTGATCTCCTTGCTGTCCAAGGCACTCTCAAGAGTCTTCTCCAGCACCACAACTAGAAACCACAAATTCTCCAGTGTTCAGCCTTCTTTATGCTCCAACTCTCACATCCATACATGACTACTGGAAAAAACAACAACAGCAAAAACAACAACATACCTTTGACTATAGACATTTGTTTGCAAAGTGATGTCTCTGTTTTTTAATATGCTGTCTAGGTTTGTCATAGCTTTCCAAGGAGGGGGCAAAGATTGCTTATTGAGCTTATTAATGTTATTGCTGCTGCCACTACTACTAGTAGAAATAGATAATATTTATGGAGTTTATATATTCCATTCTGGGCATTTATACCCATTTGAATATGAAGTTCCAAAGAATAGCAAGGAAAGATAAGAAAGTCTTCCTCAGCGATCATGCAAAAAACAAAATAGAGGAAAACAATAGAATGGGAAAGACTAGAGATCTCTTCAAGAAAACTAGAGATACCAAGGGACTATTTCATGTAAAGATGGGCACATAAAAGAACAGAAACGGTATGGACCTAACAGAAGCAAAAGATATTAAGAAAAGGTGGCAAGAAAACACAGAAGAACTATACAAAAATGATCTTCATGAATCAGAAAACCACGATGGTGTCATCACTCACCTAGAGCCAGACATCCTGGAATGTGAAGTCAAGTGGGGCTTCGGAAGCATCAGTTCAGTTCAGTTGCTCAGTCATGTCCAACTCTGCGACCCCATGAATCACAGCACACCAGGCCTCCCTGTCTATCACCAACTCCTGGAGTTCACTCAGACTCACGTCCATTGAGTCAGTGATGCCATCCGGCCATCTCATCCTCTGTCATCTCCTTCTCCTCCTGCCCCTAATCCCTTCCAGAATGAGAGTCTTTTACAATGAGTCAACTCTTTGCATGAGGTGGCCAAAGTATTGGAGTTTCAGCTTCAGCATCATTCCTTCCAAAGAAAACCCAGGTCTGATCTCCTTTAGAATGGACTGGTTGGATCTCCTTGCAGTCCAAGGGACTCTCAGGAGCCTTCTCCAACACCATAGTTCAAAAGCATCAATTCTTCGGCACTCAGCCTTCTTCACAGTTCAACTCTCACATCCTGACATGACCACAGGAAAAACCATAGCCTTGATATGCTATCTAGGTTGGTCATAACTTTTCTTCCAAGGAGTGAGCGTCTTTTAATTTCATGGCTGCAGTCACCATCTGCAGTGATTTTGGAGCCCCAAAAAATAAAGTCTGACACTGTTTCCACTGTTTCCCCATCTATTTCCCATGAAGTGATGGGACCAGATGTCATGATCTTCGTTTTCTGAATGTTGAGCTTTAAGCCAACTTTTGCACTCTCCACTTTCACTTTGATCAAGGGGCTTTTTAGTTCCTCTTCACTTTCTGCCATAAGGGTGGTGTTATCTGCATATCTGAGTTATTGATATTTCTCCCAGCAATCTTGATCCCAGCTTGTGTTTCTTCCAGTCCAGCGTTTCTCATGATGTACTCTGCATAGAAGTTAAATAAGCAGGGTGACAATATACAGCCTTGATGTAGTCTTTTTCCTATTTGAAACCAGTCTGTTGTTCCATGTCATCGCTATGAACAAAATTAGTGGAAGTGATACAAGGCCAGTTGAGCTATTTCAGATTTATTGCTGTGAAAGTGCTGCACTCGAAATGCTAGAAAACTTGAAAAACTCAGCAGTGGCCACAAGGCTGGAAAATATCAGTTTTCATTCCAATCCCAAAGAAAAGCAATGCCAAAAATTGTTCAAAGTAAAGTACAGTTGCACTCATCTCACACACTAGTAAAGTAATGCTCAAAATTCTCCAAGCCAGGCTTCAACTGTACATGAACTGTGAACTTCCAGGTGCTCAAGCTGGATTTAGAAAAAGAAAAGGAACCAGTGATCAAATTGCCAACATCCTTTGGATCATCGAAAAAGCAAGAGAGTTCCAGAAAAATGCATGCTTCTGCTTTATTGACTACACTAAAGCCTTTGACTGCGTGGATCACAACAAACTGTGGAAAATTCTTCAAGTGATGGGAATACCAGACCACCTGACCTGCCTTCTGAGAAATCTGTATGCAGGTCAAGAAGCAACAGTTAGAACCAGACATGGAATAACAGACTGGTTCCAAATCAGGAAAGGATTACATCAAGGTTGTATATTGTCAGTCTGCTTATGCAGAGTACATCATGAGAAAGGCTGGGCTGGAAGAAGCACAAGCTGGAATCAAGATTGCCAGGAGAAATATCAATAACTTCAGATATGCAGATGACACCACCCCTTATGGTAGAAAGCGAAGAAGAACTAAAGAGCCTCTTGATGAAAGTGAAAGAGGAGAGTGAAAAAGCTGGCTTAAAACTCAACATTCAAAAAACGAAGTTCATGGCATCTGGTCCCATCACTTCATGGCAAATAGATGGGGAAAAAATGGAAACAGTGAGAGCTTTCTTTTCTTGGGTTCCAATATCACTGTAGATGGTGATTGCAGCCATGAAATTAAAAGACACTTGTTCCTTGGAAGAAAAGCTTGACCAACCTAGACAGCATATCAAAAAGCAAAGACATAACTTTGTCAACAAAGATCCATTTTGTCAAAGCTGTGGTTTTTCCAGTAGTCATGTATTGATGTGAGAGTTGGACTATAAAGAAAGCTGTGCACTGAAGAATTGATGCTTTTGAACTGTGGTGTTTGACAAGACTCTTGAGAGTCCTGTGGACAGCAAGGAGATCCAACCAGTGCATCCTAAAGGAAATCAGTCCTGAACATTCATTGGAATGACTGATGCTGAAGCTGAAGCTTCAATAATTTGGCCACCTGATGCGAAGAACTGACTCATTTGAAAAGACCCTGATGCTGGGAAAGGTTGAAGGCAGGAGTAGAAGGGGACAACGGAGGATGAGGGTTGGATAGCATCACCAACTCAGTGGAAATGAGCTTGAGTAAGCTCCAGGAACTGGTTATGGACAAGGAGGTCTAGTGTGGTGCAGTCCATGGGGTCGCAAAGTGTCAGACATGACTGAGCAACTCAACTGAACTGGGCATTTTTAAAAGAATGTCATGTATATTATACCATTCAATATCGCTAATGATTCTAATAGATGGCTATTATTATTTTAATTTTATTGATGGAAAAGCTAAAGCTTAGATGCTTATCAATTCAAAATAAGTGGTGTAGCCAGACCTTCCTGGCTGAATGTTGGTGATGTGAACAGAAATGATTTAAGTGGAACAGGAGGAATGGGAGACAGATTAGCATGGGTTAAAAAGTAATTAAACTTGAAAATGTACAAAGCAGGGGCAGAGGAAATCAATTTAGAGGACATTTTTTAAATGTGTTTTTTAATTTAAATAAGAAGGAGGTTCTCAGCTGTAACAAGAAAGAAAGGAAAGGAGTGGTGCAGACATAGGGAGGTTTGTATTGATAACATTTGATAGGCAGAGATGTAGGGAATTTTTGTATTTACTCCTTTGTGAAGGAAGAGACAAGATCCTAGAGAGAAAGGAGAAGGTGAGGTCAGAGCTTTGGAATGAGTGATCACTCTTGAAAAAGATCTTGGAGAGAGTGGAAGAGTTACTTGAGAAGAGGAATATAATAAGAATGCTTAGCAGTGTTGAAGATTGATTTATTTAGGGTTGTGACTATGAATTTATAGTAGTATAAACCTGCACTATTTTAGGATTTTCTCCCACAGCCCCAGGCTTCTTCCTTGTAGGGAGAGAAAAGGTGAATGTTTGAATTTAGCTTTCACTGGGATTTGTGAGATAAGTGCAATGAAATACAGATGGCTGAGGGAGATTATGGTGCTGACAATGGTATTATGGATGTGACAGAATGGGGAACTGAAGCTGGATAAAGAGGGCAATGAAAAAATTCAAGGGCTGATCAATAGGTAGAAAGTAAAAGAGTTGATGGCCTGAATGTCGTAAGAAGTGGGGGCTGATTTACTCATAATGGGGCTGCTTTAAGCTAGCTTGAAGAGTTAGAGGTAGTGTTAAAGAATGATATATTTGAATCATTGCTTTCAGTGGCAGCACATCATCAGGTAATAACAGACTCTATAGTGTGAATGTGGGAAAAGGTAGATAAGGATAGAGAAGGCAACTCAATTCTTTCTGGATATTCTAAACTTGACATAAAGTCTGGGCATTTCTACTCTTTCATTATTTCTATAACCTGTATAATGAAATAATGCATGGTCTGTTGAGATACTAATTTTTGTCTTGTTCCTACTGTAGAAAATTCAAAAAAGTCAAAAGGTAATATTTCCCCCACACTCAAGCCTAGTGTTCTAAGCCATAGTAGTAGCTCACTGTGCTCCCTTCCCCCGAACCACTCACCACCCTCCCAGCCACTATGGAAATGGGTTGGTGTATTTTTTAGTTGTTACAAAGCTTAGGGAGAGCTACTTGAATTCAGTGAGTGGTAGTCAGGCAGCTTAGATGTTCTGCAGTGTTGGAAAAGGCTTTGCCAAAAAGAAAACTCATCCATTTTTGGCACTATTTTGTACTATGTCAGTAGACATTCAGTTCAGTTCAGTTCAGTCGCTCAGTCATACTCCTTTTCCTATTTGGAACCAATCTGTTGTTCCATGTCCAGTTCTAACTGTTGCTTCCTGACCTGCGTATAGGTTTCTCAAGAGGCAGGTCAGGTGGTCTGGTATTCCCATCTCTTTCATAATGTTCCACGGTTTATTGTGATCAACACAGTCAAAGGCTTTGGCATAGTTGATAAAGCAGAAATAGATGCTTTTCTGGAACTCTTGCTTTTTCCATGATCCAGCGGATGTTGGCAATTTGATCTCTAGCTCCTCTGCCTTTTCTAAAACCAGCTTGAACATCTGGAAGTTCACGATTCACATACTGCTACAACCTGGCTTGGAGAATTTTGAGCATTACTTTACTAGCGTGTGAGATGAATGCAATTGTGCAGTAGTTTGAGCATTCTTTGGCATTGCCTTTCTTTGGGATTGGAATCAAAACTGACCTTTTCCAGTCCTGTGGCAACTGCTGAGTTTTCCAAATTTTCTGGCATATTGAGTGCGGCACTTTCATAGCATCATCTTTCAGGATTTGAAACAGCTCAACGGGAATTCCATCACCTCCACTAGCTTTGTTCGTAGTGATGCTTTCTAAGGCCCACTTGACTTCACATTCCAGGATGTCTGGCTTTAGGTGAGTGATCACACCATCATGATTATCTGGGTCATGAAGATCTTTTTTGTATAGTTCTTCTGTGTATTCTTGCCACTTCTTCTTAATATCTTCTGCTTCTGTTAGGTCCATACCATTTCTGTCCTTTACCGAGCCCATCTTTGCATGAAATATTCCCTTGGTATCTCTAATTTTCTTGTGGAGATCTCTAGTCTTTCCCATTCAGTAAACATTATTATAGGTGTAAAAACTGTTTATATCAGAATTTGGGGCCAAGCTTAATTTTACATAGAAATCTAAAACATTTGTTCTGTATTTTAATAACCATTAAAATTTTGAGAAGATGCAAAATTCCAATAAAATGCGGGGATCCTGGCTTTAGTTTTGTTCAGAATTTGTCAAATTCCAACACAGTTCATGATATCACAAGTTAAGACATTACTGTGAGCTTGCTAGATGTATTTGAGATAACTGTGTCTGCATATATACCTCCTGTATGCCAGTCAGTAAAAGGAAATTTTTACTTCCTGGCCCTTTCAAGGACACTGGAGTAAATATTACTAAAATAGTTGATATCTGCAGTAATATCATTGAATTTTATTAATAAACATTGTAAGTATGTCATTATTACTATAATTGCAACACAATAATTATACCAATTAGCCCTCTTAGTTGGAAACATTTAATATAGAAAATTGTAGCTAATTTTGGGGGGTTGCCTGTTGCTTATCGTGTGTCTTGAGGTCTTCCATATCTCTCTAAAGCTTTCTTTATTAGTTTCCTTTTAAAATGTTCCCTCTATACTCCCTTTGGTTATTGAAAAACATACTCATAAAGGTCTCTTATGTATTAGAAACTACAGTGTAGACGTTGAAATGTGATGGGATTTCAAATTAGAAGGTGTGTTTTTCATGATACTTCATTATAACCTATAGGGATATACCATCTCACAACCCTTAAACAATGGGGACCAACTCATCTGTGAGAATAACATTCTTGCTCCTTTTCTAATCTTGGAGTGCATAATTTATTTGGCATATTATCCCCATTACAATGAAGGCTGTTTCTCCTTTTTCTCATACTATATATAAATTTGTCTAGACCATTATTTGGAGAAGGAAATGGCAACCCACTCCAGTGTTCTTGCCTGGAGAATCCCAGGGATGGGGAAGCCTGGTGGTCTGCCATCTATGGGGTCACACAGAGTCGGACACGACTGAAGCGACTTAGCAGCAGCAGCAACAGACCATTATTACTTATTCTAAAAACTGCCATTCACCATTAATTTCTTTGATTTAATTTCCTCTTTGATATAGTTCTACCACTATATTCTTTATCTTAATTATGTGAGATTGCAGATTTGATTATTGTGACTTTCTTTCAGGATAGTAAAATGGGCATTACCAAATATTTGTTAGAAAAAGGAGCACTGTAGAGTATTTGTCTTTGGTTGTCTGATTTATTTCACTAAGCATAATACACTCTAGGTCCATTCACATTGTTGCAAATGGCAAAATTTCATTCTCAGAAATACACAAATACACAAAGATACACAAAGATATCTTTGCGCTCACAAATACACAAAGGAGACTAGTGGTTACCAGTGGAAAGAGGGAAAGGATGAGGAGAAAGATAGGGGTACAGGATTAAGAAGTACAAACTACTGTATATAAAATAAATAAGCAACAAGGATATATTTATTGTATAGCACAGGGAAATATAGCCATTATTTTATAATAACTGTGGATTATAAACTATTAAATTATTGAATTACTACATTTTACACCAGAAATGAATGTAATATTGTAAATCAAGTATATATTTTAATTACACACAAAAAAGTTAATATTGATGTGTTAAGGGCAAAAAAAAAAAAGAGAGAGAGAGAGAGACAAAAAAGAAAAAGGAGCACCAAGTTTTATATGATTGAGGTCCAGTGGCTGGGCTTCTCTCACCTCTCTCCTCCCCTCCTCAAAGTTAAGAATTTATAGGTTTCAGTGTTAGATCGCTCAAAGAATCATGTTGGTCTGGCTTGAGGAGAGGGAAGCTAATGCCTAGACCAAAGTGTGGAGTGACCTAACAAGGGATACTCAGTGGATTCCCTCAGGGGTTGCAGATGGTTTGGGGTTTTAGTTTTGGTATCAAATTCCTTAAATGGAAGACACTGTTTCTCTCTCAACTTCCATACAAATCTCCAAAAGTAAGATGGCTGTGTGCTATGAATGGGGAGGCTATATATTAGATGCTCTAGCTTCGAAACACTGTCAAGTTTCTGTGCTTAAGTTTGACATGAAGTGAACAGAGTTTTGTTTGAATGAGGTATGCTGGTCATGAACAAGGACCACGATAGATGGAAGATCAGGGGTCCATCACCATATTTTCTGGACTGAACAGAAAATCATCTCCTGTTTAATCCCAAGGGAAGGGGGGAGGGACCCAAAACAATGCTGACACTGGGTTTCTTATCAACTGTAACAGGTGGAGGAGGCAAATTAGATGTATTTGATTTTAAAAAAAGAAAAGTTGCTAGCCCTGAAGTGCACTGGTGAAAATTCATACTAACCACACTTGAGCTGGATAATATTATTTTATTATATTTATTTTACACCTAGTCTCACGAGAGAAACACTGAGAAACATTTAGTGAGAGACAACTAGTCACACGGCCCCCTAACCGCATATGCCAAATCAGTAGTAGTTTCTTGTTGGCCTTCTGTCCTCTAGCATCTTTAGAATGAGTATCTTTTTATCTTTAAATCTCCACATCTACTAGCATCTCTGTGTGCAGGCTCCAGGGAATAAATCAATGTGAGGTTCTGCTTTCCAGAAAGATCTGCACATCTTACTCTGCTTTGTACACTGCAAAGGGCATAGTAATATTTCTACTATGGAAGAGCTTCAAATTGTCAAACTCCAGCACTTTTGTGAAGCTGGTGTTTGTAAGAAAGTAGACTGAATTCATCGGGGTCAGATAGCAGTTGAAGCAAATCACTAGGGCAGACCATGAGTGACAGGGAGATGCTTTTGGGGTGCAGACACTGGGCAAGTGAGAAAACAGATCTTTGAGTTGTGCTTACTAAACAGGACTCTGTGGTCAGATCACTTAGCAGTGATTGGATAGTGAATTAAAATGTCTACATTCATATTTCCCCTTGAATGACTGTTGCACAAAGGGTGCTTTTCAGGAAAGATCTATATAGCTTATTTTCTACTCAACTGAAAGCTCTGGAGCTCAAGACAAGATATTTCAGTTGTGTGGCTTCATTGTATGAGTCGTCACAAAATGAGGTGGGGAAGAAATATTGCTCTTTAGAAGTTACTGAACCGTGGGGATTTGACATGAAATTGTAAAGAGTTCAAACTAGTCAAGTAAAGAAATGGCAGATGGACAACTTGAAAAGGGTTCAAGCAATGCTTGAAAGGATAGGCATTGATTTCAAAGGGCTTTCCTTTCATAGATGCACAGCCTAGGCCTTGGGGACTTCAATAGATGGTCAAGAAAATATCCATGTTATTGCCCTGGGCTTTCCACTGAATACAGTTTCCACATCCATCCTCAAGACAAGTTTATAGCTAGCTCCACACAGCACATAAACTTCTTTGAAAAGACCCAAAATGGTTGAATTTCATCAAACAACTGGTTACTTTGAAAACTACTCATTAGCATCTTGTCACCAAGTGGAGCATTGACTGAATTAAGTTGCTTGTTAACATACTATATGCAGACTAACTCCAATAGAAAAAAATTTTCATTTTTAGAAACAAAATCTTAGACATCCTTTAAAAATAGAGTCATTTCCAAAGCATTCTCTGTCCATTTGAGAAAGACATGCTTCCCGGTATGTTTTAGTACCTGTATTGCAACTCTTGTAACAGTAAATCATATAAAGACCAATAAATCCTGAGCCTAATAAAATCTTCATTCTACCTGACTTCTCAGCAGCCTTTGACACTGTTGCCCTCCCTGTTGTGCAATTTTGTTGTCTGTTGTCTATTGATCTGCTGAGTTCCCACTTTATCTCTATTCCTAATCAGATTCCTTTGTGGGTTGTTTCTCTGTGCATCCCTAAAGTGCTCATTTATTCCCCTCAGTTCTAGTTTAGGTTTCTTCCCTTCTCACCCTACACAATCTCTCTGGGCAATCTCATTCTGCACTGGTCTTCAGTTTTCCTCTATATATGTGTTGTCCAATAGGGTAGCTGATAGCCGGATGTGGTTATTTAAATCTAAATAAATTAAAATAAAATAAATTCAGTCACACTACCCATATTCAACTGCTCAATAGACACAGGTGGCCACGACCGGTACAAATAGAGAACATTTCTATAATCACAGAGAGTTCTATTAGAAAACATTGCTTTGCATGGTAATGACTATCAAATAGTTGTCAACTATGTTCCAATAGTTTAAACATCTCTACTGTGCCAACCAAGGTCCATCTAGTCAAGCTATGGTTTTTCCAGTGGTCATGTATGGATGTGAGAGTTGGACTGTGAAGAAAGCTGAGCACTGAAGAATTGATGCTTTTGAACTGTGATGTTGGAGAAGACTCTTGAGAGTCCCTTGGACTGCAAGGAGATCCAACCAGTCCATTTTATTTTTATTTTTTATTTTTTTGCCTTTATTTTTCTTTAATTAATTTTTATTTTTTAGTTTGTTTTGCTTTACAATACTGTATTTGTTTTGCTACACATCGACATGAATCAGCCACGAGTGTACATGAACTCCCAATCCCGAACCCCCCCCCCCCCCCCCCCCCCCACCCCCTCTCCCCCACCCCCAACCCCAACCCTAACCC
>SJXQ01005145.1:74863-93800 GCA_006408695.1 Aepyceros melampus | reverse complement strand
CAGTGCGCCTGCCATCTGGAGTGCCAGGCAATGTGCCCGCCAGTGCGCCTGGCAGTCGGGTGCCAACCAGCGTGCTCGCAAGTGCGCCCGCCAGTGCACCTTCCATCCGGCGTGCCAGGCAGTGTGCCCGCCAGTGCGCCTGACAGTCGGGTGCCAGCCAGCGTGCCCACCAGTGCGCCCGCCAGTGCGCCTGCCATCCGTCATGCCAAGCAGTGTGCCCGCCAGTGGGCCTGTCAGTCAGGTGCCAGCTAGCGTGCCAGCCAATGTGCCCGGCAGTGCACTCCAATCCAGTGTGCCAGGCATTGTGCCCACCAGTGCGCCTCTCAGTCGGGTGCCAGCCCGCGTACCCGCCAGTGCACCCGCCATTGCGCCTGCCATCCGGCAGGCCAGGCAGCGTGCATACCAGTGTGCCCGCCAGTGCACCTGCCATCCGTTGTGCCAGTCAGTGTGCCCGTCAGTGCGCCTGTCAGTCGGTTGCAAGCCAGCATTCCCACCAGTGCGCCCGTCAGTTCGCTTGCCATCCGGCGTGCCTGGAAGTGTGCCCGCCAGTATGCCTGCCAGTTGGGTGCCAGCCAGCGTGGCCATCAGTGCACCCGCCACTGCGCCTGTCATCCGGCGTGCCAGGCAGTGTGCCCGCCAATGCGCCTGCCAGTTGGGTGCCAGCCAGCGTGCCCGCTAGTGCGCCTGCCAGTCGGGTGCCAGGCGGCATGTCTACTAGGGCGCCCGCCAGGGTGCCTGCCAACCAGCGTGCATGTCAGTGTGCCCACCAGTGCGCCTGCCAGTCGGGTGCCAGCCAGATTGCCCGCCAGTGCGCCTGCCAGTCGAGTGCCAGGCAGCGTGCCCGCCAGTTCACCTGCCAGTCAGGTGCCAACCAGTGTACTCGCAAGTACGCCCGCCAGTGTGCCTTCCATCCGGCGTGCCAGGCAGTGTGCCCGCCAGTGCGCCTGCCGGTCGTGTGCCAGCCAGCATGCCCGCCAGTGTGCCTGCCAGTCGGGTGCCAGGCAGTGTGCCCGCCAGTGCGCCCGCCAGTGTGCCTGCCATCTGACGTGTCAGGCAGTGTGCCCGCCAGTGCGCCTGCCGATCGGGTGCTAGCCAGCATGCCCGCCAGTGCGACCTCCAGGGTGCCTGCCACCCAGCGTCCCAGGAACTATGCCCGCCATTGCGCCTGACAGTTGGGTGCCATCCAGCGTGCCCGCCAGTGCGCCCGCCATTACGCCTGACATCCGGCGTGCCAGGCAGTGTGCCTGCCAGTGCGCCTGACATCCGGTGTGCCAGGCAGTGTGCCCGGCAATGCACCTGCCANCAGCTTTCTTATCCATTCATCTGCTGATGGACATCTAGGTTGGTTCCATGTCCTGGCTATTATAAACAGTGCCGCAATGAACATTGGGGTACACGTGTCTAAAAGAGTATAACTATTTTAAATTAAGATTGGTCTAGAAAATTCAGAACATACAGTGGTTATATTTATGGCTAATTAGATATTCCAGTTTCTTGGAGGGCCACTGATAAGGTCATAATGACTGCATATCCACACAAAGAAGTTTATCCCCTAGGTTTACAGGTAAGCTTTCTTTTTCACACACTTAATTTCCTTTAGCTTTGAAAACTGCACATGCAATATTTGTGTACATACCCATATGTCCCCAGGCCCTCAAGATGCTATTCTTGGGACCAAGGTAGTTTCTCAGAGCTGCAATTCTTTGAGGAAATGGGAAAAATCATCCTGACAAAATATCCCTTAGCCTATGTACATCCGTGACTATATCCATGATGACATGACACAAGAAATAAAAATTCAGGAGATTAAAGACTCGATGGTCTTGAATCCTCCTTCCAGCCGCTGAGTCATCATTTGATATCTGACACAGATTTTCCTTGTGACCTACACCGGATAGGTTAATCATTTTATGCCTCAGTTTCCTTATTCGTGAAATGTAGTATGAAAATAAATCTTGTCCCAGGGGAAAAAGCTGTTGTTGGGTTTGTGTGAGGAGTGTGATATACATGCTGAATGAGTCCTCACTATGCACATTATGGCCCGATTATGCTCACGCCATGTAAAATCTAGCCAGTTTACAGATCCGTGTAAGCATTGTGCTTGACATATAAAAGTGAAGGTTAGAAACATCTTACAATTGTTATTTTTGAGCCTGATTAAGCACTAAAATAATGTAAAATATAGCTCATAATTTTCTGCATTTTCTTAGGCATGCTGTTCTTAGACGATAAGACAGGATATTAGTTTGACTTCATAATAAAATTGGACTAAATTCACCCAGTTCTTCATCTGTATTATTAATTGCAATGCCTGTCACATGAAAGTATTGATTTTTGTGCCAATCTCTGTTCTTGTCACAAGTTTTTTCACACAAATTAGCTTCTCTAAATGCAGTACCTTCATATACTATACAAAATATATTGGCATGACTTTATAATGTGACCTTTACATCTTCTGAGGAACCAGGCCATTTCAGGACTAAAAGTCATATTTTGCAACTCATTTTATTCCATTCATTTTCAATTTCTATTGAGTTCTCCACAAAGTGAGGAATGGATTCTGCACAAAACTTTCTTTCAATGTTATAGTTGAACACAGGTAGTTCAAATACAGGTTTTACATTTTTGAAGCACGGATAATTCATTTTTACAGCATGGTTAAACTAAGTACATTTATTTAAAAGAAAGAATAAGTAAAAAGATGAAAACTGTATTATGAGTGGAATGAACATTGAGAAGGACACTTGGAAGATAAAATAGTTATTTGTTACCAGTTCAGAGAAACAGTGACATGATTTTACTTAATTTTCTTTCAGGAAGTCAATGTCCACAGTCTGTGGAGCAATGTGAAAAACTGAGTGTGCTTATAGTTTAATAGGCTATATTCTTGTTGCCCACATTCACCCAGAATTAATAACTAGCTTGGAAGAAATTGCCAGAGTTATAGGCAAGTTATAGCCAGTCTGAGATGTATAATGTCTCAACCACCTGGTATTCCATTTATATAGAAATATTACTGAGAACCTTTTATTTTCTAATCTTTCCTTATTTGTTTTTTTTAAAACAGTATTGTTAGTTTATATATTTGGGATCTTTCCATTTTTAGATGCAGAAAATGTTTATTGTTATTTAAGATTTTAGGTGCAATAATGAAATATTTCTTAGATTTAGAGATAATAATCTTTCTATGGCATGGAAGAAGAGCTTCAAAATAGAAGATAATTAATTGTCTTCTAACTAATTTATGCATAACATTCAACAAATAGACAATATAAGGTTGCTGTTTTCACTTTTCCATTATTTTCTGGAAATTTTGTCCCTTCTCTAAAATCAGACTTAATTATGCTCAACAAAACACATTTGGACTAAAGAAAATTAGACGAGATGATCAAAATCAAAAGAGCAATTCAGAAAGAAAAACTCTGCAAATACTTGAAATACATTTTAAGAGTAGAAGTTAATATATTTATATTGATGCATGTTATGAACTGCTGTTATTGGGTATAACAACCCATTTTATTTATTATCTATTTATTGTGTTTACTTATAAACTTCTTTTTGAAAAATTATTTAAAATAGCTTGCAGCCTCTGAATGGACCCTATCAACATTGCTCATCAAGGAAATTTAAATCCACAAATCTCTTTTTTTCCTGAGCTATTTCCAATGTCATTTGAGCTCATATTCAAAATGATCCTCTTACAGAGTAGAGTCTAAGGAAAAAGGAGCTGGATATGGATAATTCATTGGAGACTGGATTTTATAGTTGCCTAAAATTCAATGATATTAATGAGAAAATGACACAGACAAATCATCACTGTAGTCATCAAACTTCCCTAGGTAAAGCAGAACCTAAGAACTTGTGGTATGTCAGAGAAGGCAATGGCACCCCACTCCAGTACTCTTGCCTGGAAACTCCCATGGCCGGAGGAGCCTGGTAGGCTGCAATCCATGGGGTTGCTGAGAATTGGACACAACTCAGTGACTTCACTTTCACTTTTCACTTTCATGCATTGGAGAATGAAATGGCAACCCATTTAATTCAGAACATACAGTGGTTATATTTATGGCTAATTAGATATTCCAGTTTCTTGGAGGGCCACTGATAAGGTCATAATGACTGCATATCCACACAAAGAAGTTTATCCCCTAGGTTTACAGGTAAGCTTTCTTTTTCACACACTTAATTTCCTTTAGCTTTGAAAACTGCACATGCAATATTTGTGTACATACCCATATGTCCCCAGGCCCTCAAGATGCTATTCTTGGGACCAAGGTAGTTTCTCAGAGCTGCAATTCTTTGAGGAAATGGGAAAAATCATCCTGACAAAATATCCCTTAGCCTATGTACATCCGTGACTATATCCATGATGACATGACACAAGAAATAAAAATTCAGGAGATTAAAGACTCGATGGTCTTGAATCCTCCTTCCAGCCGCTGAGTCATCATTTGATATCTGACACAGATTTTCCTTGTGACCTACACCGGATAGGTTAATCATTTTATGCCTCAGTTTCCTTATTCGTGAAATGTAGTATGAAAATAAATCTTGTCCCAGGGGAAAAAGCTGTTGTTGGGTTTGTGTGATGGAGTGTGATATACATGCTGAATGAGTCCTCACTATGCACATTATGGCCCGATTATGCTCACGCCATGTAAAATCTAGCCAGTTTACAGATCCGTGTAAGCATTGTGCTTGACATATAAAAGTGAAGGTTAGAAACATCTTACAATTGTTATTTTTGAGCCTGATTAAGCACTAAAATAATGTAAAATATAGCTCATAATTTTCTGCATTTTCTTAGGCATGCTGTTCTTAGACGATAAGACAGGATATTAGTTTGACTTCATAATAAAATTGGACTAAATTCACCCAGTTCTTCATCTGTATTATTAATTGCAATGCCTGTCACATGAAAGTATTGATTTTTGTGCCAATCTCTGTTCTTGTCACAAGTTTTTTCACACAAATTAGCTTCTCTAAATGCAGTACCTTCATATACTATACAAATATATTGGCATGACTTTATAATGTGACCTTTACATCTTCTGAGGAACCAGGCCATTTCAGGACTAAAAGTCATATTTTGCAACTCATTTTATTCCATTCATTTTCAATTTCTATTGAGTTCTCCACAAAGTGAGGAATGGATTCTGCACAAAACTTTCTTTCAATGTTATAGTTGAACACAGGTAGTTCAAATACAGGTTTTACATTTTTGAAGCACGGATAATTCATTTTTACAGCATGGTTAAACTAAGTACATTTATTTAAAAGAAAGAATAAGTAAAAAGATGAAAACTGTATTATGAGTGGAATGAACATTGAGAAGGACACTTGGAAGATAAAATAGTTATTTGTTACCAGTTCAGAGAAACAGTGACATGATTTTACTTAATTTTCTTTCAGGAAGTCAATGTCCACAGTCTGTGGAGCAATGTGAAAAACTGAGTGTGCTTATAGTTTAATAGGCTATATTCTTGTTGCCCACATTCACCCAGAATTAATAACTAGCTTGGAAGAAATTGCCAGAGTTATAGGCAAGTTATAGCCAGTCTGAGATGTATAATGTCTCAACCACCTGGTATTCCATTTATATAGAAATATTCACTGAGAACCTTTTATTTTCTAATCTTTCCTTATTTGTTTTTTTTAAAACAGTATTGTTAGTTTATATATTTGGGATCTTTCCATTTTTAGATGCAGAAAATGTTTATTGTTATTTAAGATTTTAGGTGCAATAATGAAATATTTCTTAGATTTAGAGATAATAATCTTTCTATGGCATGGAAGAAGAGCTTCAAAATAGAAGATAATTAATTGTCTTCTAACTAATTTATGCATAACATTCAACAAATAGACAATATAAGGTTGCTGTTTTCACTTTTCCATTATTTTCTGGAAATTTTGTCCCTTCTCTAAAATCAGACTTAATTATGCTCAACAAAACACATTTGGACTAAAGAAAATTAGACGAGATGATCAAAATCAAAAGAGTAATTCAGAAAGAAAAACTCTGCAAATACTTGAATACATTTTAAGAGTAGAAGTTAATATATTTATATTGATGCATGTTATGAACTGCTGTTATTGGGTATAACAACCCATTTTATTTATTATCTATTTATTGTGTTTACTTATAAACTTCTTTTTGAAAAATTATTTAAAATAGCTTGCAGCCTCTGAATGGACCCTATCAACATTGCTCATCAAGGAAATTTAAATCCACAAATCTCTTTTTTTCCTGAGCTATTTCCAATGTCATTTGAGCTCATATTCAAAATGATCCTCTTACAGAGTAGAGTCTAAGGAAAAAGGAGCTGGATATGGATAATTCATTGGAGACTGGATTTTATAGTTGCCTAAAATTCAATGATATTAATGAGAAAATGACACAGACAAATCATCACTGTAGTCATCAAACTTCCCTAGGTAAAGCAGAACCTAAGAACTTGTGGTATGTCAGAGAAGGCAATGGCACCCCACTCCAGTACTCTTGCCTGGAAACTCCCATGGCCGGAGGAGCCTGGTAGGCTGCAATCCATGGGGTTGCTGAGAATTGGACACAACTCAGTGACTTCACTTTCACTTTTCACTTTCATGCATTGGAGAATGAAATGGCAACCCATTCCAGTGTTCTTGCCTGGAGAATCCCAGGGACGGGGGAGGCTGGTGGGCTGCCGTCTATGGGGTCACACAGAGTTGGACATGACTGAAGCAACTTAGCAGCAGCAGCAAGAACTTGCGGCATGTAATAAAGAAGGAGAGAGAGAAAGAGAATGGATTATAATGATTGAGCATTCGGGATCATATAAACATCATTATTTTTATTCTCTTTTACATGAAGTCATCACTAGCCAGCCTTGATCCTTAAAGCAAATTTGAAAACGTGAGCTTTTCACAATTTCTCATAGAGTAACTCTTGATCTTTGTTCTATCCTCTTACAACTCAAAGCAAGTAGTCATGAGTCCTAAAAGATTGTACTGATAGACTGCTTTCTAGAAAATTCAAATGTGTCATTAATGTGTAACTCAGTGATAACTATCAATAATAAAACCTCATTCAAAGAATATTTTGCACTAGTAATTTTTAAACAAAGGAAATAAAGTACTATGAGCATTCATTTTAGTGTCAGTTAATTGGATTCAATCAGTAACATGAGTATTAACAATAGCTTTCGTGTATATAGTAGATTTCTCTCTCTCTCTTTCCTCTCTCTCAGGTAACACACACATACACACACAAAGAAGTGAAGAGCTAAGCAGGCTAAGGTCGGATTAGTGGATCCACAAAGACATTTTGTTAGCCCTAGGTTCTACTCCCCAAATCACAAGATGGTTGTTAGTGTGCCAGCCATCTGCACAGGAAAGAGTTAACTCAGCAGGCTTGAGTTGCTCAAGCTTTGTGTATTCCCAGTAGTGGGTCTGTCTTTGTGACCAGATTAGCCCTTGACCAGTCCTAGGAATTGAAGTCTTTGAATGCTCTGAAAAGAGTGTTTTGTAGGCTTGGGGTCTTTCACCACACTATATCAGTTTTTGTTAGATAAGTTGAACTAAAGAGAATATGGTGAATACCTGCCTTCCTTGGGGGCTTTGGAGGGACTGTGGTCAATCCTGCAGGCATTGCATGTTTTTTGCGACTGATCCCCAGGAAACCCTGGACACCTAGGCTGAGGCACAGGTAAGCTTCTCTGATAGAAAACATGATGCTTGCGTTTTCACACACAGTTGCTAGAGTAATTCGTACATCCTTTTCAACTCCACTGGGAGCAGAATTTTAGAAGCTTGAGACTTGTTTCCTCCAGATTTTGCCCCATGCATCTTTTCCCTTTGTGATTTTATGTTGTATAATTTTGCTTTAATAAACTGCAAAAGCAAGAATTTCTGGGTTCTGTAAATCGTTTTAGCAAATCAACAAATCTGAAAGTGGTTTGGGAACTCCTGACGCACTATCACATTCTCATTTGAGACATCAAAAAGGAGGATGCACAGAGGGAGGAAAGAAAACTTACCTTAAATATTCACACAACATCTGTTTAAATCTCAACTTGCTCCCTTATCTCTATCTTCATCTGGCACAATGCCCAGGATTCTGTTGGCAAGAAAAAGAGAATGAATATTGGGCAGGCAACCAGCTGAGTTGTTGCCCACCCAAACATCACTGTGCACCTTTTCTCCCATATGGAAGAAGCAGAACCCTCCCTCATAGGAAACAATCCCAATGTCTCAGAGAGTTTCTACATAGAGCTCAAGTCCCAGGATCTTTGAGCTAAATCAAGATCTGCATATATCATTTTTCAGTGTGGCTCCTGTGACCTGTAGACTAAAATACAATAAGAGGAGAATGAGAAATGCATGACAATCTTATGCTACCTAATAGGAATAGCTTTGAGGTCTAGCCCTGGCAATGGAATAAATTCTATGATTAGCCAATGGGATAGGCCCTGATGCACTTATTGCAGGTGCTACCCTCTATTCATTTCCCTCTGAGGCCCTGGTTTTGATTCCTGGAAGAATCTTCTTCGTCTGATATCTCCTGGCCGTATCTGAGGTGGGCACTGAACCTTCTTGGGGGTTGCATAGCATACTCACCAATACAGCATACCCTCTCATCCCACCTCTAGGCAATTTTAAGTGCCTAGAGATTGCTTTGTGAACCAAACTCTTATACCTCATTGAGAAAAAGGTTTGGGATTTTTTTGGCAATACAGTTGTCAAAAACGTAGCATGCTTCTGGCCTATGGGTTTATAGCAGTCATGAAGAGTTCCATGTACATGGGCTGTTTTGTCATTGATATTGCATTTCATTTATTATTTATGAAGCTGTTGCATCAAAGAAAATCAAAATATTGTTTATGCCTGCTCTTCCAGAGCTTAAGATCTAACTGATGAGGTGATATATCAAAAAATGAAACAGTGAAAAAACAAAAAAAGCAACCTATGTTTATAAATAAAGAAAAAAGTGAATCAGATAGTAGGTGCTACACTGCAGGTCAATAATTATAGAAATGTCCTGCTGGAGTAATCCTGAAATACTTCCTGGAGAATATGAAGAGGCAGTTCTATGAAGGAAAGACATTCAGAATTGCTGGAGGGAAGGAGAAAGTCCTGCTAAAGACACAGAATGATACTAGCTAGCAGGGCATGCATAATGAAGGCAGACTATTCCTCTAACATGATGAGATGTGAACCTATAGATTAGTCTCAAAGATATCTGTTTGAGAATAATTATCAAATGGTAAAACTTAAGGAGTACAGTATCTAGGATGAAGATTTGGCTACACTTGAACTGCTCTTGTTCAAACAAGAGTAAGGATCGTTGCCGAGTCCTGGGTCACTGAGACAGCACAGTAGTGAGCTAGGTAAGGTACTTAGATGTTGGACACACAGGAGGTAATGCAGAATAGAAGCGACCTGGTTGGTATCTGGATGCTCCATCTAAACTCAAATAGTGTGTGGCCTCAAATTTAAAGCCAGCCTGCTTTTATCATCAGCATAAGCTAATATTAAGTATCTGGAAATTTTTCATTGATATTTCTGTTACAACACATACATGTCCATCACTGCTTTCCACCTTTTCTTTCTCTTCTTTCACATCCTCTTTCTTCTAGAGTTTGGCCTTCCTGTGCTCCATCCCCATGGCCCTAGGGACCAATATGGGGTTCTCCTTTGACCCACATGTAGTTTTTAGCCTAAATATGTTCCATTTTCATTATTAGCATCTGTGTTTTACTTATCTTCCTCCCGCTTACTTTAGGTAGAAAGAGACTTGTTAGTGAATTGGGAGAATCTCCAAAAAGTCTAGCAACAATGGAAGCTAAGAAAAACTAATCTTCTCGTGAAAGCTCCAGCACTACTCAGTATAGCACTGGGCAGTCAGGCACTAGAAACTGTGTACTAAGATTTCCACTAGGACTAAACACAAAGCATCAACCCCCTAAGCCACTGCCCATATGCTTTCAAAAAGATCCCGCATCTCTGAATACACTTGCTGCCATTTCACTGCTCTCTTTGGACACACGTTAGCAACTGTACAACAAAATAAGCAAACCTATTAGCTCAATCTGGCCACAGAAAGGCTTATGCCCCAGTGAAATTTCCTATAATGCAAAAGCTGTGAATCAAAAATAAATTAGTAATTTAGATAGAAAAATAATACTTTCAGATCCCTTTTCAAGTGAATTTATGTCCAGCTCTGGTTCTTCTAAGCAGATATGACAACATGAACTCAGAAGAAGGAAGAGAGCAATGAAATGGGAGCATTAGAATGGTATCATCTGCATATCTGTGGTTGTTTCACTCCATGGATTCTCCTTTTACTCGAAAAGAATAGCAAAGGAAGAAAAAGAAGGAGGAGAAAAAGGAGAAGAGGGAAAATAATAGGAAGAACGGAAAGGGGAGACCAAGAAGAATAGGAACAAGATGATGGAGGGAAAAGGGCAGGAAGACAGGAGGAGGGGTGTTGGTATCAGTACTAGTGGTGCTGGTGATAGTAGTTGGAGTGGTGGTCACGGTGGCGGTGGCAGTTGTGGTTTATCAGAAGAAAGGTCTTTGCTCCACTCTCCTTCTGTCTCAGCCTATACACTTGTCTGTGTTTGCATCAAGCGTTACATTCTACCCTCTTTCATTTGCAGGGATGTCACATCATTCTCTGGAGAAGGAAATGGCAACTCACTCCAGTATTCTTGCCTGGAGAATCCCGTCTATGGGGTCGCACAGAGTCAGACACGACTGAAGCAACTTAGCAACAGCAGCAGCAGCACATCATTCTCAAACCTAATACTTGGCTTTTTGGGTGAGGAGATCCTTTCCCATCTCCTCTATTATCATGGCTGTTGATTCATAAGTAAAAGTGAAAGTCACTCAGTCCTGTCCAACTCTTTGTGACCCCATACTCTATACACTCCATGGAATTCTCCAGGCCAGGATACTGGAGTGGGTAGCCTTTCCCTTCTCCAGGAGATCTTCCCAACCCAGGGATCGAACTGGGGTCTCCTGCATTGCAGGCAGATTCTTTACCAACTGAGATAGCTTCATTGTTGATTCATGGGTCATTCTCTAACTCATCTGTGGCTCCAAATTTACGACTCTATTACTGCTTTCCTCTCAAAAAGCAAACATTTCCACCTTTCATCATCTCAATAAATAAATACACAAGGTGTTTTTACCTGATCTTTGTATACCTGTAATCTGCTATAGCTACATCTTTCCCCTTCACAGCCAAGGTTTTAAACACTGGATTTTCCTCTTTCTATTTCATATTTCCATCCTCATTTGTTTTTTTGTTTTTATTTTTCACTCACTGCAGTGTATATGGCTTCTAATTCAACTAGTCAAGTGGAAAATATTCTCAGAAAATTTCAAGTGTCCCTAAGTTGCCAAATCTCAGGCACACATTCAAGTTGGAATCTTCTCCTTTCAACGACATATAGAGCTGTTAGACTGCTTTACATTCCAGTTCTTAAACACCTTCATTTAAGAAGGCATTTGAACTACCTTGAGCTACTGTTTCATGAAACAGTATCTCAAGAATTTTCTTCTGAACAGATTCTGGACAGTCTTTCTCAATTAGCTTTCTGGGCTCTTCTTTCATATATTATTTTTAGTTGGTATTGCATTGTATTTCTTTCTTGGTCCAATTTTCCTCACAGTCTTCAAGTTCTCCTTAAGTGATATTATGCATATCCATGAACTGATAACCAATAAGATTATATGTATTTATCATAATTGAAAGAGCTTTAGACTGGTGTGTCTGTGTGTAATGTGTATGTATATACATACATATATGCTGCTGCTGCTAAGTCGCTTCAGTCGTGTTCGACTCTGTGTGACCGCATAGACGGCAGCCCACCAGGCTCCCCCATCCCTGGATTCTCCAGGCAAGGACACTGGAGTGGGTTGCCATTTCCTTCTCCAATGCATGAAAGTGAAGAGTGAAAGTGAAGTCGTTCAGTCATGTCTGACTTCGCGATCCCATGGACTGCAGCCCACCAGGCTCCTCTGTCCATGGGGTTTTCTAGGCAAGAGTACTGGAGTGGGGTGCCATCACCTTCTCCTACATATATATATATATATATATATATATATATATACACTAGTCATACACACACACACACACACACACGTATTGAACAGTTCTAACTGAATGTCTAACAGAAAGGTGCCCTTACAATGTCCAGAACTGAATTCAATTTCCCCTTTCACTGTCACCCTCCTGTCACTCTAATAATGTCTATTTTCAGTATTAAGGGGTTGTCAATTCATTCAGTATTTCAATCACTGGAAATAATCCCTTTTATTTATTTTCTCCTTGTCCTATACATGCAATCAGTCTTAAAGTCATATCAGAACCATTTCCAAAAGATCATTCTATCCATGCCTACTACCATTTCTTAGTGCAGACCCTCCCTCATCCTATTCCTGAATAACCATGGCAACCATCTATCCGTCAGTCTTGCCTCCAGACTCAAAATACCATTCCACTACTCTTCTTAAATTGTATCGACTTCTGATCATTGTCTATATTATTAACTACAAATTATTGTATCTGGAAAGTGGGAGGAATACAGAATTGAAGTATGGTTGAGAGGACAGTGCTGAAATAAACAGCCGTGTTAATTGAGTAAATACTTACAATGTGCCGTGTATTTATTATCTCATATTATCTCATTTTAATCCTCTCAGTACCCCAATGGGAAGGGGTTATGACTTTCCAAATCTTACAGATAAAAGAACTGAGAAGATATTAGATTTCCCACCCAAGGTCACAATCTAGTAACCGGAGACAGATGTGAATGTAGGAAGCATGGGTCTAGGGCACAGACTCCTTGGAACTACATGCAATACTTGAAACCATGGTAAGCAACACATTGTTTTCCTGGATGAATGTAAAATATCAAAAACTATAGTAGAACACACTGTGTTTTGAAAGACAGTTATGTTAAAGTAGAGTCAGTTAGAGGAGCAAAGAAGTGGACGTGTCAGAATAAAACATCAAACACGTCAAAAAGAGAAATTTTTCATTTAGAAAAAAGGAAGCAATCCTAAAATGGTGAATAAAGACAAGCTCGGAGAAGGCGATGGCACCCCACTCCAGTACTCTTGCCTGGAAAATCCCATGGACGGAGGAGCCTGGTGGGCTGCAGTCCATGGGGTCGCTAACAGTCGGACACGACTGAGCGATTCACTTTCATTTTTCACTTTCATGCATTGGAGAAGGAAATGGCAACCCACTCCAGTGTTCTTGCCTGGAGAATCCCAGGGATGGGGGAGCCTAGTGGGCTGCCGTCTATGGGGTCGCACAGAATTGGACACGACTGAAGCGACTTAGCAGCAGCAGACAAGCTATTCTTTAAAAAACTCTTCAACTTCTCTTAATAACTGTTACACTTGAAAGTACCATTTTATTAGAGTGGGAGTTATTTTTAATAAAATCTGGATGACAACATTTTAATATTTTATCATAGCTGATAATTTGCAAAAACAAAATAAGAGGATAAGATTCCCCAAGTTTTCAATATGCCTCTTTATGCTAACAATTAAACATTTTATTTGCTCCTAAAATAGTACAAATAAAGAGAACAGAGAAACTGTGTCGTGTTATTTCAATAACTATTTCAATATGAATAGAATAAAACATAATGAAGAACACATGTTTGCTTGGTGCTAATGACATAACGTTTTGCAGTTTTATAGATAAAGCAAAATGTGTAATTTGAGCCAGATGTCGAAATACTTTGGGATTAGTATCTAAGGACAAATATTTCAGAAACTATGTGGAAAGGTAACCACATATTTGCTACTGGGAGTCTTCTATGTGAGTGTCTTTATGTTATACTTTCCTTGGTTTCTTAAAAAGAAATTACAATCTGTTCTCAATACTATATATGTATTTTTTAAATCCCACAGGAGAAGTAGTTCAGCCAAGTGGTTAAGAACCCAGATTCTGTAGTCACATTTTTGGCTCTATCATTTTCTGGCTATGGGATCTTGGAAAACTTAACCTCTCTATATCTCAGATTCATCATTTGTAAATGAGAAGAAGAGCAGTTAAACCTACCTCATAGGACCATTGTGCTGTTTAGTTTAAGATAATAACTGTGAACTGCTTTCCATGGGAACACAGCACTCAATAAAAAGTAGCTAGCATTATTGCCTTTGTTATTACTACCACTTTTTTTCATTATTGCTACTAATAAAACCCACTCGAAGTTATTTCCTGTTAATCTCCATGTTGTTCCTGTTTCACTCACTGTCGGTATTTCTGTGTCTTGAGAAGTGTGTCACTTCGGCTCTTTTAACTTCAAGGCACAGAATCACATTTGGTTATGCTCAGATGATCAGGGTTTATTTTTAAAATATATAGGAAAGCTTGGGAAAATAGAAAGTGGTCTTAGAAGCCATTTCAGACCTAAAATGTCATTTCTAACTGTTCCTCATAACCCGTGGTTCTGTTGGTCCAGCTGTAGCTGGTACTGATCATTTCTGCAGAAACAGGTATTGTCTGGGCTCTGACAGAAAATGCTTCTGCCTATTCAGTACACAGAGGCTTCCACAGAGCCAGCTACACCTGAACTGGCTCTAATGTCAGGACCAGTGATTTCATTCAAATTCACTGAGAAAGAAACGCCTTGATGTCTTGGCCACCATAATCCAACAAGGTTGTCCTTCATCCTTGGGGCTCTCCCCTTGCTCGCCACATAGGCTGCTTGGCAGTGATCCTTTGTTAATCAACTGTGGAGTCAGCAGAAAGGGAACAGAGCATGATAAGATCAATACAGAGGTGGCTGTTATTCTGAGGCTTCTCAAAAGAATCATTGTAAATGGCTGATGCATTGTGCACCATGCCGGTCCTGAATGTATGTAAGGGGCACAGCAAGACTCTTTTTTAACTCACTGGTCTGTATAAGTAAATCATTTTGGAGCTTCAAATACACTATTTATACTTCAAGGAAAGTCACTTGGCCCTGTCTCTCCATGTCACCCTCCTTTGGAGGCTGCTTTTGAGTCCCTGATGGCTCAGATGGTAAAGAATCTGCCTGCAATGTGGGAGATCTGGGCTTGATCCCTGGATCGGGAAGATCCCCTGGAGGAGGAAATAGCAACTCGCTCCAGTATTTGTGCCTGAAAAATCCCATGGACAGAGGAGCTTAGTGGGCTACAGTCCACAGGGTCGTAAAGAGTCAGACACGACTGAGCAACTAATATTTCACTTTCACTTTCTTTCCCTTTTCACCACAGGATGGCAGGGGTTAGTCTGGGCAGCTGTTTTGGAAAAGGTACCTTGTTTTTCTCATGAAGCCAGGCGGGACCATCTGATTCCATTTCCCCAAGATGATCTCTTAGCCCAAGCTATTCTCAGCTGAAGTGTTGGAATTTAAAATTGGGACCTAGAAAGAAAAGTCCTCTGTGGGGTGCAACATGTCAGCTCAGTATTCATCTGAAACCATGAATGCTTTGCTTTTTGTTTGTTTGTTTTTTAATTGCACGTGCTGTTCGTCAGTGTTTTGCTTGCTTTTCTATATTATGTGGTCAAGAAAATAAGAGTAAGCTTATCTCTGGGAGACAGAAAATTGAAGAAGACACAAAGAAAGGCATAATAGCTTCCCTTCCTATTCCCAAATGTTTCCTAAGAACTAGATTTATACCAGTCTTGAAGTTCTATGAGATAGTTTTGAATCATTAAAACAAATACCACACATTGTTAAACCAGCATCTGTATCTGTTTTGAAACTAAAAGAGCCTAATAAACAGTAGAAAGATAAATTGTTCCCCCTAAGGATACAAATTAGGCCTGAAAATGGCACTGTGAGTCCATGCTTGGTTGCGTCAGACTCTTTGCAATCCTTTGGATTGTTTGTAGCCCACCAGGTTCCTCTGTCCATGGGTTTTTCAGGCAAGAGTACTGAAGACAGTGGCCATTTCTTACTCCAGGAGATCTTCCTGATGCTGGAATCTGCTGCTGCTGCTGCTAAGTCGCTTCAGTCGTGACCGACTCTGTGCGACCCCATAGATGGCAGCCCACCCAGGCTCTGCCGTCCCTGGGATTCTCCAGGCAAGAACACTGGAGTGGGCTGCCATTTCCTTCTCCAGTGCATGAAAGGGAAAAGGGAAAGTGAAGTCGCTCAGTCGTATCCAACTCTTCACGACCCCATGGACTGCAGCCCACCAGGCTCCTCTGTCCATGGGATTCTCCAGGCAAGAGCACTGGAGTGGGGATGCTGGAATCAAACCCTATCAAAGTTTAGGTCAGCAACACATGCTCATCTCCAGATACTTAAACATGTATCCTGGATTTGATGCAAACCTTGTATGATCTCTTATGTTGTCAACATTTATATCTGTATTTATAAAAAATGAAAATATGAATTGAAGTTACTGAGAAAATTGAAAAACCATTTTATTAACTATGCATCAGCAGGTAAATATGTTATGACCTAAGAAATTTAGTCAAAAAGAATGAAATGAAAAAGCATGAACTAAGTAACTGAGGTCAGTTCAGTTCACTTCAGTTGCTCCATTGTGTCTGAGTATTTCTGAAGGTGTGGATTGCAACACACCAGGCCTCCTTGTCCATCACCGACTCCCAGAGCTTGCTGAAACTCATGTCCCTCGAGTTGGGGATGCCATTCAATGACCTCATCCTCTGTCATCCCCTTCTCTTCCTGTCTTTAATCTTTCCATATTCAGGGTCTTTACAAATGAGTCAGTTCTTCCCATCAGGTGACCAAAGATTTGCAGTTTCAGCTTCAGTGTCTGTCCTTCCAATGAATATTCAGGATTGCTCCCCTTTAGGATTGACTGGTTTGATCTCCTTGCAGTCCAAGGGACTCTCAAGAGTCTTCTCAAACACCACAGTTCAAAAGCATCAATTCTTCGGCGCTCAGCTTTCTTTGTAGTCCATTTCCCACATCCATACACGACTACTGGAAAAACGATAGCTTTGACTAGACGGACCTTCTTCGGCAAAGTAATGTCTCTGCTTTTCAATATGCTGTCTACTCTGGTCTTGGCTTTTCTTCCAGGAGCAAGCGTCTTTTAATTTTAAGGCTGCAGTCACCATGTGCAGTAATTTTGGAGCCCAGGAAAATAAAGTCTGACACTGTTTCCTTTGTTTCCTCATCTATTTGCCATGAAGTGATGCCATGATCTTCGTTTTCCGAATGTTGAGCTTTACGCCTACTTTTTCACTCTCCTCTTTCACTTTCAAGAGACTCTTTAGTTCCTGTTCACTTTCTGCCCTAAGGGTGGTGTCATCTGCATATCTGAGGTTTTGATATTTCTCCCAGCAATCTTGATTCCAGCTTGTGCTTCCTCCAGCCCAGCCTTTCTCATGATGTACTCTGCATATAAGTTAAATAAGCAGGGGGACAATATACAACCTTGATGTACTCATTTTCCTATTTGGAACCTGCGCTTCACTGGAGCAGCCATGAAGAGATACCCCACGTCCAAGGTCAGAAAAACCCCAGTAAAACGGTAAGCACTGGAGGGACTGTGAGGAGATACCCGACATCCAAGGGCAAAGGAGAAGCCCCAAAAAGATGGTAGGAGGGGAAAATTCACATTTAGAATCAAATTCTGTTCCTGCCAGAGATGCTCAGAGGGCTCAAACAAACCTTGTGTGCACCAGGACCCAGTGACTCCACAGAGACTGACACAGAACTGTGTTTGAGCATCTCCTATAGAGATATGGGCTTCTCCTATGGGCTTCCCTGGTGGCTCAGAAGTTAAAGCATCTGCCTCCAATGCTGGAAACCTGGGTTCAATCCCTGAGTCAGGAAGATCCCCTGGAGAAGGAAACGTCAACCCACTCCAGTATTCTTGCCTGGAGAATCTCATGGACAGAGGAGCTTGGTAGGCTACAGTCCACGGGGTCACAAAGACTCGGACACGACTAAGTGACTTCACTTTCACTTTCACTATGGAGATATGGGCCGGCAGTGGTCTGCCACAGGGACAGGGGATCTGGATGTGGGTAAGGCATAAGTCCTTTGGAGGAGATTTCCATAGAGCTGCCAGAACTTACATCAGTTCAGTTCAGTTCAGTTCAGTCACTCAGTCGTGTCCAACTCTTTGCAACTCCATGAATTGCAGCATGCCAGGCCTCCCTGTTCATCACCAACTCCAGGAGTTCACTTAAACTCATATCCATTGAGTCATGATGACATCCAGCTATCTCATCCTCTGTCGTCCCCTTCTCCTCCTGCCCCCAGTCCCTCTCAGCATCAAAGTCTTTTCCAATGAGTCAACTCTTCGCATGAGGTGGCCAAAGTATTGGAGTTTCAGCTTTAGCATCGTTCCTTCCAAAGAAATCCCACGGCTGATCTCCTTTAGAATGGACTGGTTGGATCTCCTTGCAGTTCAAGGGGCTCTCATGAGTCTTCTCCAGTACTACAGTTCAAAAGCATCAATTGTTTGACGCTCAGCTTTCTTCACAGTCCAACTCTCACATCCATACATGACCACTGGAAAAACCATAGCCTTGACTAGATGGACCTCTGTTGGCAAAGTAACGTCTGCTTTTGAATATGCTATCTATGTTGGTCATAACTTTCCTTCCAAGGAGTAAATGTCTTTTAATTTCATGGCTGCAATCACCATCTGCAGTGATTTTGGAGCCCCCCAAAATAAAGTCTGACACTGTTTCCACTGATTCCCCATCTATTTCCCATGAAGTGATGGGACCAGATTCCATGATCTTTGTTTTCTGAATGTTGAGCTTTAAGCCAACTTTTTCACTCTCCTCTCTCACTTTCATCAAGAGGCTTTTTAGTTCCTCTTCACTTTCTGCCATAAGGTTAGTGTCAACTGCATATCTGAGGTTATTGATATTTCTCCTAGCAATCTTGATTCCAGCTTGTGCTTCTTCCAGCCCAGCATTTCTCATGATGTACTCTGCATATAAGTTAAATAAGCAGGGTGACAATATACA
>SJXQ01005145.1:0-74079 GCA_006408695.1 Aepyceros melampus | reverse complement strand
TGGGATTGGAATGAAAACTGACCTTTTCCAGTCCTGTGGCCACTGCTGAGTTTTCCAAATTTGCTGGCATGTTGAGTGCAGCACTTTCACAGCATCATCTTTCAGGATTTGAAACAGCTCAACTGGAATTCCATCACCTCCACTAGCTTTGTTCATAGTGATGATCTCTAAGGACCACTTGATTTCACATTCTAGGATATCTGGCTCTAGGTGAGGGATCACACTATCATGATTATCTTGGTCATTAAGATCTTTTTTGTACAGTTCTTCTGTGTATTCTTGCCACCTCTTCTTAATATCTTCTGCTTCTGTTAGGTCCATACCATTTCTGCCCTTTACCGAGCCCATCTTTGCATGAAATGTTCCCTTTGTATCTCTAATTTTCTTGAGGAGATCACTCGTCTTTCCCATTCTGTTGTTTTCCTCTATTTCTTTGCATTGATCGCTGAGCAAGGCTTTCTTATCTCTCCTTGCTATTCTTTGGAGCTCTGCATTCACATGCTTATATCTTTCCTTTTCTCCTTTGCTTTTTGCTTCTCTTCTTTTCACAGTTCTTTGTAAGCCCTCTCCAGACAGCCATTTTGCTTTTTTGCATTTCTTTTCTATGAAGATGGTCTTGATCCCTGTCTCCTGTACAATGTCATGAATTTCCATCCATAGTTCATCAGGCACTCTATCTATCAGATCTAGGCCCTTATATCTATTTCTTACTTCCACTGTATAATCATAAGGGATTTGATTTAGGTCATACCTGAATGGTCTAGCGGTTTTCCCTACTTTCTTCCATTTGAGTCTGAATTTGGCAATAAGGAGTTCATGATCTGAGCCACAGTCAGCTCCCAGTCTTATTTTTGCTGACTGTATAGAGCTTCTCCATCTTTGGCTGCAAAGAATATAATCAATCTGATTTCGATGTTGACCGTCTGGTGATGTCCATGTGTAGAGTCTTCTCTTGTGTTGTTGGAACAGTGTGTTTGCTATGACCAATATGTTTCCTTGGCAAAACTCTATTAGCCTTTGCCTTGCTTCATTCTGTATTCCAAGGCCAAATTTGCCTCTTACTCCAGGTTTTTCTTGACTTTCTACTTTTGCATTCCAGTCCCCTATAATGAAAAGGACATCTTTTTTGGGTGTTAAAGGACTGGGAAATAGACTCTTGGAGCGCACAACAGAACCTTGTACACCAGGACCCAGGAGAAAGGAACAGTGACCCCCACAGGAGACTTCCTGTGGGTGTCCGTGACTCTCTGGCAAAGGCATATGTTGGTGGTGGCCTGCTACAGGGTTTGTGGCATGGACTGTGGCAGTACAAGCCTGGGATCTTTTGAGGGAGGCTACCATTATCTTCATTACCTCCACCATAGTTTGGCCCCAGGTAAAAGGCAGGGAGTGAACACAGCTCCATCCATCAACAGAAAATCAGATTAAAGATTTACTGAGTATGGCTCCATCCATCAGAACAAGACCCTGTTTCCCCCTCAGTCAGTCTCTCCCTCAGGAAGCTTTCCTAAGCCTCTTCCTTCTCCATCAGAGGGCAGAGAGACTGAAAACCACCATCACAGAAAACTAGCCAATCTAATCACAAGGACCACAGCCTTGTCTAACTCAGTGAAACTATGAGCTATGCCATGTAGGTCCACCCAAGACATAAGGCATAAAATAACTTAAATAACTTCCAAAAGTTCAGTGTTTTGGTTCAACTGAGTGCAATTACTCACATTTGATAATTCATTATAAATGCCAGGCTCCATACCTCATTTTTCTTCCAAGTATTAGAATCTAATGTTCATCCAACAGCTGTATTCAAGGTGAATTTGCCAAATGTGAATCATTTTCTATGCTGCCGGGTACTAGTTGCTAGAAATGATGCTTCATTGTTTTTCTCTTCAATAGCATCATTAAAACTCCAGTCAGTTAATCATCAAAGAAATTATACAAACAACTTTTTCAATTGCATCAAACTAACAAAGCTTGTCAAATTTATTTTTATACAAAATTTCCATGACAATAATGAAGCAAACACCAACGTCTGTCAGGCATCACAGTTTCTGCGTCAGTTTTATATTTATCCATCCTAAACTTGTCAAAATATCATGACCATCTCTAGGCAAATATATTTGCTTGAGATTTTCTACATACTTCTGCCAAAATATGATATTTAAATAATATGCATGAATACTCAAATCCAAATGACAACTAAATGTAAAAAGGTATAAGTTAGCATTTTGGCCTTTATGTCAAATATTTAAAAAAAAATACTTTTCACAGACATTAATCCCTTAATATGGTTCCATCAATCATCCATTGCTAATCAGATTATGAGATATTTCTCTGATTCTGAATTTTAGATGGATTCCTAGAAGCATTCCCATGATATTTAAAGAGAAAAGGGAAAAGCAAGATTGAGTGATTTGCTCATATCTTTTTTTCCTTCTTGCCAGGACCCTATTTTATATTACTGTCTATGGGCAACATCTAGATAGGTCCCGAATGAAGGTTAAAAAGTACATAGAGTAGGATCTGAAGCAGTAACAGGGAGTCCTAAATTTAGACATCTTCCAAGCCTATCTTTTAATTTTCTGTCTGTGAGTTGAGGACACAGGAGAGTTGTTGAATATAACAATGATATGTCAATTAGGTGGGTCCCAGACCAGGCAACATTAATTTTGGTAAATTGTTGCTATTTCTCCATATTTGCATTCCAAAAGATTATTTCTAGGTTTTTCATTCCAATATGAATTGACTGTCCATTGCATAGGTCGCCTGTTTTTAACAACATGCTCTGAAGAAGTTTTTTATTTTCCTTTTAATATTCCTTATCTAATGAAATATATTATACTAATGGAGTTTAATATAAAACATATTTCTGTATTTTCATCTCACTTGCTCTTGGAACCCATGAAAAATTTAAAACACTGGGGAAAAAAAAAAAACTTTTCCTTGAAATAATAAAACTACACTTTCAAATGCGTAATAGAGTGGAAAACAATTTCCTCCAAGTTATTCAAAATAGAGTACTAACAAATCTCAATTTTAAAACTAATGTGTTTCAATCAAAATAAATCACAAAATAACAGTAATTAAAGCAAAAATGAAATATAACACCAGAAATTCACAGCAGTATAATTAGCTGCTTCGTCCTACCTTAAGGCTTTGAAAGTTAAGTCCTAAAGCTTTAACAATCTGGTTAAATTATCAGGGCTTCCCTGGTGGCTCAGATGGTGAATAATCTGCCTGCAATTCAGGATACCCGGGCTTGGTCCCTGGGTCAAGAAGGTCTCCTGGAGAAGGAAATGGCAACCCACTCCTGTATTCTTCCCCAGAGAATTCCATGGACAGAGGAGCCTGCCAGGCTACAGTCCATGGGATTGCAAAGGGTCAGACAGGACTGAGCGATTTAACACTTTCACTTCACTTTTCAGTGCTAAACAGATAGATAATTCTCAATAAGAAAGAATTGTCAATGTGATTTTTCTATTTTGATCTTTTTGATCTTTAACCTTTTACATTGTAATGCATTATTTAACACATGAATGATTGTAAGTCATAAAGAATAAGAGTCTGAAAAATTACCTTGAACCCACCACCCAACCATCCAAGGGAAATTTCCTATGGCATTTCCTATAACTGCCATCAATTCTTTTGCCATTTTTCTATCATACCTTCCTTTGCAATAACCACTATTCTACATTTTGTGTTCACCACTTTCTAGATATTCTGCTTTTATGATGTGGATTCAGTGTCGGATTTCTTTAATTTCTCTTAGTTATATATCACTTCCAGGACTTGCTATTTGACTCTGATATAGTCCCAGAGATGTAGTCCTGTTCTCATGTTTACTGTAGTTTGTTTCCTTTTACTGCTTCATTGGGTCTAGTTGTATGAATATGTCCCAGTTTATTTTTGGTCAACGTGATTTTGAATTTTTTTCAAGTTTTGGGAGGAGTGTGCCTTTCTCATTTATCTTCACAAACGTTATTTCTATGTTCTCTAGGGTCTATGTACAAACTGTTTATTAAGTTTATGTTTTCTCTCTAAACTGGGCACACAGCTAGACAACATTTCTCAGCTTTCCTTGACATACTTATGTTCCAGTCAGTGAAATGTGAAACAAAGTATTGAGCATCTGGGACACAGCTTTCAAGAAGAGTGTTTTTCTCTTTCCAAGTTCTCTTTTCCCTTCTACAACTGATCACAGAAAACAAGCGGCTTTAGAAGATGGAGAGGCTTGGATCCTCCATCTTGGTTCATGGAAGGCACTTGGGTCCCTCTTGGTTCATAAATTCAGAAGTTCCCGAAGTGACATTGGAAATCAGCCCCTGTAAACAGAGAGCAAGGAGAGATGGAAAAAAGAGGCAGACCACACCATACTGGTAGGCAGCAGATTTAATAACCCAGGAAACTGACATCTGAGGTTTGTCCTGGGTGGACACAAGATGATTAGATTTCCCCACCATGCCCAACCTTCTACCAGAATCTTAAAAGTTTATTTAAAAGCTTTAATGGGGTTCAGGCACATATTCAGTCCAGGTAATCTAAACAACGCGTTATTCTCTCCAGGTGTGTCCTTGAAATGGCTCCTATTGTGGGAATAGTGCGTAAAATGTACATTCCAAGGAAAAGGAATGGGTGGGGAGCCTCTTCAATTGGCTTTTTTTTTTTTTTTTTGGTATTTACTATGTTCCAGGTATGTTGAGGACTTCCCTGGTAGCTCAGATGGTAAAGCGTTTGTCTACAATGTGGGAGACCTGGGTTTGATCCCTGGGTAGGAAAGAGTCCCTGGAGAAGGAAACGGCAACACACTCCAGTACTCTTGCCTAGAAATTCCATGGACAGAGGAGCTTGGTGCAGGCTACTGTCTATGGGGTCGCAAAGAGTCGGGCATGACTGAGAGACTTCACTTCATGTTCCAGGTATTTTTCTGCGTGTTTCACATATATTACCTCTCCTTGCCCCTCATATTACCCTAGTATCATCATGTTATATACAGGAAAATAAATCACAAGAGGGTTTCATCTTGTCCAAGATCTTGATTTCACATTAGAGTCCAGGGTTTGTGCTCTTCAACATTTCACTCTACTGCCTCACTTTGGATTCCCTTGGATAATAAATAAATGGGATCTGGCAAATCAAGCACCACAGTGGATGCACAAATTAGGAAGAGAACTTGATTTGAAGCCAAACATTTAGACCAGCCAGGAAAATTAATAAATCGGATTACTGTTTGGGCAGACACCAGCCCTGAAGCTTAGCTGACCCAGGCCATGTTGAGTTAGAGTGGCATGTTGGAAGCACATGGCAGGACATGGGCAGACCAGGATATGAAGTTGTTTACATCTTTTTTGTCATGCCTCATTTACTTTAATTTCCTAGTCAAATAATTCAATGTGTTTTTAACATTAAACAATTCTACAAATTACCAAAGCTTAGTATTTATATTTTAATACTTGATCTAGTGAATGTGAATTAAGGAAACAAATAAGCATACATTCCTAAAAATAGAGTAATATTTTCGATGTATTTGCTGTTTAAACTTTAAGAGTGTATGCATGCCTGCTCAGTCGCTTCAGTTGTGACCAGCTTTTGTGACTCCATGAACCATAGCACACCAGGCTCCTCAGTTTGCTCTCTCTATGGGATTTCCCAGCAAGAACACTGGAGTGGGTTGCCATGTCATCCTCCAGGGGATCTTCCCGACTCAGGGATTGAACCCGCATCTTTTACATCTCCTACATTGCAGGTGGATTCTTTATCATTGAGCCACTGGGGATCTGCATAATTTGAAAAATGGCAATTTCTTTATTGCCTTCTTTACTCTCATAATTTGGAATTTTCCTACCCCTGTTTGTATCCTTGCTTAATTTATATTCCACTGATTAGCTTGCTTTCTATCAGTATCTCCTGCCTTCTTTTACTTCTTCCTCTTTATTACTACCTGCTCTGTCTTTTGTTTGCTCTTGTGTGTTACATATTGATTCATCCATTATTTTCTTACCAGAATTCTTAGTGTATTCTTTGGTTTTCATCACTATACCTTCTGACCTCCTCTGCTGCAAGCAAATGAGAACAGCTGACCAAAATCTTGATATTGGTTGCAGCTCCATGAGTCGCAAAAATTACTGCACAAAATTAAAAACAATGCTGAGTAGCCATTTCCTAATACATGAGGCAAAGTTACTCTGTGTCTCACCAGAGTTGATGCAGCTAGAGGTAGTACTAGAGGCAGAAGACCACATGAAAAGATCAAGACATGTCCAGAGAAAGTTTTAGCTTGAAATTCAAAGCAGTGTGAATTACCAGGTACTCTTGTGTATGCTGTTGGACATAGGGTATTTAGAAACGTTTTCATCATCCATAGATGTACTAAAGCTATTTCTAAGCTTCTGATATTATTTTTCTACAATACTTTTGTCTGGGATCCCAGTACAAATGTCATATTTAGTTCTAGTTTTTGATGATTGTATCAAATGCAAAAATAGCCTGGATAGAGTATATGTCTAATAAAATGCACAAATGAGCATCATTTCAACTTAATAGAAGGTGGAAGTCTTTTGTTACTGTGCAGCTATATGAGTTGATTTTATTTCCTAGTTTACATTTTATAAATGTTTTAATTTTGAAAAAATCCCAGGAAAATTTTACAATGGGTTTTAAAAATGAATAATCAAGCATTTTGTACATCATGAATATAGGGCCTTAAAGTTATATTTGAAGCAAACAGAAGATCTTTAATTCACCACTGACTAATGCCATATGCGTTTTCAGTACACAAGGGAAGGACTAACAATGTGTAGAAACATGGAAACAGAGAAAATCAGTCACTGGTATTAAAGGTGCCATCATGATTGCCTTCCTATGAAATAATAACGCTGATGTACCTCTGATAGAAAATGAGGTTCCTGTTGGGAATATAAAACCAAGTTTTACAACATTTAAAGGTTACTCTTGCAAAGATATTTTCAAACGGGTTGATATTGGAAGACGTGTATGTGTGTGTGCTTCTGTGATTTATATCAAAGTAATTGTGTTGCATTATAAAGATATTGAGCACAGAAACCTACTAAGTGAAACTTCTGAATTTTGATAGTAAATAAAAAGTAAAATAATGTCAAATAATTCTGAGGAATAGCAGTTTTTTTATTTGTTTCTCATGTGAATGTAAATATATATTTTCTGTCATATATCTATAAATATATTTCAAATTAGCTATTTTAGTTTACATGTGGGAATTACTTTCTAAGTGAATGACAGGCCTCAAAACTAGTAATATTTAATATTATATTATCTTATCTACATGCAATAATTTGTAATCCCATATATTTGAAATTTATGTATGCCAAGGATAAAATTTACTTCCTTTCCTCTAACTAGTTCAACAGTGACTTTTATTAATTATTTATGCAGTGAATTAATGCACTAGAAAGAGTTTAGTCATATTAGAGTACTTATCAGCCAAATGATTTTCTAAGGTATGACATGAGAATCTCTTGCTCTGTCAATGACATAAATTGTTTTCAGTTATACTATAGACTGGAAATGGGCTTAGAAAGAGCAGTAAAGACACTTCCTAAGCATTAGAGGCCACTAACTATGGATTATGTGATTTAGTTTTTAGTGAATTCAGACCAAGAAGGTAGTATCACCAAAGCTGTTTTTCATCTCATACAGAAAACCATATGAATTTAATCTGGTTTTGGATATTCATGTGAAATTTGAGCAAGCTAGGTTACATACAAGCCTATAAATCTATCTTTGAAATAAGAGTTTGAATATTTTATTACAGAGACGAGTGAAATTCTAGAACCTTGTTCATCTAGGGCCTTAAGTTGGCTCATTGTAGAACCTGTAAAAGCACCCCATCTAAAGTACCCTTAGATGAACAGCCTCCTCCACCAACTGAAAATTATGAGTGCAACATTTAAAAGTGCTTCCAAACAATCTGTGTTTACTTAGTGTTCATACAATTCCTATAAAGCACTCAAAGTTTCCCATTTTTAAGCTAAATATATATATATAATATATATATATATTGTTAACATGTCTTTTTCATTATTTTACTAACTTGGCAAGAAAGGGTGATGGAAAGGTTCTTTATGTTAGTGAAACTTCTCTTCTGAAGTGGAAGATTGAGCATAGGATATTGTCAATTGAGTATGAGAGACTGGCATCATTCAAAGATAGCAGCTGAAGCCAATAAAGTAGTTTAAAATAGAAAGAAACTACTATGCCTGCCTTTCATTGCCTTTGATTTGTCTCAATAAAATTTGCATTAAAACATGGTAAGATTAGCTCGCTTTCCTATGTTTCCTATAAAAAACACTTTTTCCTGAACAAAGGAAGTTTAATGTATTTTTTTACTTTAATTTCCATTAGACTTTATTATGTCTATGTCTGTTGGTATTTTGCATAAACATTCAGTAGCTATAGTACAAAAAAGTATGTGTGTGGTCATCCTAAATAAAAAGTAAATATTTGTTTCAAAAATAGTAGTTTAATTTGTGTTAAATATTTATCTCTCATACACAGCAACCAGATGTAACCTAGGATTAATTTTTAGCCTGCATTTAATTTGTAATTAGAATGCTTCCTTTGATGTACTTTTGTCCATAAAAGACACTGCAGCTTCCAAATTTAAAATATCATGTTATTTACATCTATCATGCTGTAGATTTATATGCAAAGAGTTTTATTATCAAGTCCTTTCAAAACAATTACACTGAAGTATTGTCACAATGTTTATATGAAAGAAAATGTCTTCCAAGAGGTTATTTAGCTCTCTCTAAGTTGGGAAGATCTCCTGGAGAAAGAAATGGCAACCCACTCCATTATCCTTGTCCAGAAAATCCCACTGACAGAGGAATATGGCAGGCTACAGTCTATGGGGTTGCAAAGAGTCCGATACAACTGAGCTACTGAGCACACAATGCACACACAAACACATACACACACACACACACACATAATAAAGAAAATAATCACTTTTTAGATTTAAAAGTTTTCTTACAGAATTAATGTGTCCATGATAGCAATATAGACTCTTCTCTTAGAAAATTGTCAATGTGTATAATAAAGATAAACCAATAAAGATAAACTAAAGCAGATTAGTACTGGTAGATTTTATAAGGTCAAACAGTATAGCTACAGAAGGAAGAACAAATAGTCAAATTGGTCATGTATTAGAACTTTATATTTCAATTTTAAAGCTTAATAATCTTCTATTTCAATTTTCCTTAATAATATTTGGAAGGCAAATCCACCTTTTTTTGAAAGTACTTAACAGTATTCTTCCCAGATTTTGAACATTAAACAAATTCTAAATTCACTAGGATAAAATAGAAACATGTAAATTACATGAAGCAAAATGGCAAGTGTTCAGCCATTAATTGACACTTTCATTTGCAGGAGAGAAGGGATGAGAGGCTAGGAAAGGAATAGCTTATCTAGTTTGACTTTACATGGCTGAAATTCACTAAGATAATTGACAACTTTCCTTTTGTAGTGCCCAAACTGGGTCTCAAATCGGTTCATTTAAATCATTCCACATGGTGAAGTTTATCCATTTATAACACACTTACATCTGGGGAAACCGCGGCTGCATGACATTAACAGCAGTTCAACTGAAAATCACATCTGAAACTCAAAATAAACAAGAAAAAGACCAGTCAATCTTGGCTTGTTAAGTGCATTTTTATTGATTGTATTTACTTCCTTCAGCGTGAATCCAAAGGACAAAAACTGGTCCTGTGGCTTTTTCTCTTTCATTACCCCAAGCAAGAAAGGAAGGATGGTATTGAGAGCAGGAACATAAAATAGCTGTTTCTGCAAAAAATGATCTCCTTCCTCATAGCTTCATAATTTACTCCCAGTCCATAAGGTCCTCGGTTCCAGTGATTGGGCTGATGGATGATTTCGCTTCAGCTACCACCAGCAAGGTGCTGTAATGTATCACTCCGCAGGCTGTACAATAGAACAAACGAACCAGCAGGATGGAATGGCAAGCGTGGGTGCCAAGGGAATTCTCTCCAGGGGAAGAGTAGATAGGCATTCCTGGGAATTATGTAAAATACAGCTTGTAAATATTGCTACCTTTGTGGACACCTGCATGTGTAACTTGATAGAAAAGGGCAACACTGGCATAAAAGAATGCAAAACTGTTTCCCACTTCAGTTCTCGAGTTTTTCACATGGCTAGATTTTGCATTAAACAAAGCTCCAGCTCTATGCTCAGAGTTATATATGTATATATATATTTATAAATACATATATATATATGTGGACAGAGGGAACCTAGGTTTTTATCATTGAAACTTGGTTTACTATGAAGGTTGTATATAATTAAATGCTAAAGTAATGCTGCTGCTGCTGCTAAGTCGCTTCAGTCGTGTCCGACTCTGTGCGACCCCATAGACGGCAGCCCACCAGGCTCCCCCGTCCCTAGGATTCTCCAGGCAAGAACACTGGAGTGGGTTGCCGTTTCCTTATCCAACGTATGAAAGTGAAAAGTGAAAGTGAAGTCGCTCAGTCCGTGTCCGACTCTTCCCGACCCCATGGACTGCAGCCCACCAGGCTCCTCTGTCCGTGGGATTCTCCAGGCAAGAGCACTTGGAGTGGGTTGCCGTTGCCTTCTCTGAAAGTAATGCTAACTGCTTGTTAATTCTCAAATCACATTTTTAGGATCACTCTTCATAAGTAATACTAATTTTTTATTGAAGTATTGTTGATTTATAATGTGTTAGTTTCTAGTATACTGCAAAATGACTGTTCCATTGCATATATGTTTTTCAGTTTAGTTTTCATTATAGTTTATTACAAGATATTGAATATAGTTCCCTGTACTAAACCATAGGATTCTGTTGTTTATCAATTTCATATACAGTAGTTTTTATCTGCTAATTCCAAACTCCTAATTTATCCATACAGCGCCCCCAACACACCCCCATTCACCCTTGGTGAACATGTTTGTTTTCTATGTCTGCAAGTCTGTTTTGTAAATAAGTTCATTTGTGCCATTTTTCACGATGCCACACATGAGTGATCTCATATGATATTTGTATTTCTTGGTACGTGTGCTAAGTCACTTCAGTTGTGTCCTACTCTTCGCGACCCTCAGGACTGTGGCCTGCCAGGCTGCTCTGTCCATGGAATTCTCCAGGCAAGAATACAGAAGGAGAATGCCATGCCCTCCTCCAGGGGATCTGTCCAACTCAGGGGTGGAATCTACATTTTTTACCACTAGTGCCATGTGATCCACTCCAGCGTTCTTGCCTGGAGAATGAATCGCAGGGACGGGGGAGCCTGGTGGGCTGCCGTCTATTGGGTCACACAGAGTTGGACAAAACTGACGCGACTTAAACAGCAGCAGTGCCACCTGGGGAGCTCATATTTCTCTGTATGAGTCAATACTAAATTTTAACCGAAAAAATTAGGATGTGAAACAATACCTAGCAAATTAACAAAAGGAGCCTTGAATTTCCAGATCATAACAGACCGATGTGTTCACTCCCATCCTTATCAGTGCAGTTTGCACAGGAAAGACAAATTCTAAGTAACCATACTGTACACATTCTCACATAATCTAATAGAAATCTGCTCTGAACAGAATAAGGTTAAATGTTTATATCCTGATAGGCCTTTAGGAAGAGTTCTTATCAGCAAGGAATAAGGGCGAGTGTTAGCAATTCCTCCAAGTTAGTAGCAATTAGCAAGAAAAATTTATGGCTAGCTCTTATAGTCAATTTATGGATCTATTTTGCCAAGTTCTTTGTCTGATTTCATTTGAAAACTTTCATTCCCTAGGACACTCTATTTGGAGGTTGTTCTGTTTGTTTTCAAGCTTTATGCACAGTAACCTGCTCTCCTGGGCTTCCCAGGTAGCTCAGTGGGTAAAGAATCCACCTGCCAATACATGAGATGTGGGTTTGATCCCTAGGTGGGGTAGATACCCTGGAGGAGGAAATGGCAATCCACTGCAGCATTCTTATCTGGGAAGTCCCATGGACAGAAGAACAGTGGAGGGAGGTGGAGGAGGGCAGTGAGTGTGTATGTATGTGTGTTACAGATGGGAAATAATCCATAATCTTACGTAAAATGATTGGCCCTGTGATGCAGTGGCCTTTGTAAGCGAATGAAAGCAGGATGTGGACTTCAGCTTCTCCCTATTGAGATTGCCACATTTCGTGTTAGTTTTTTAACTTTTGTGGATTTTTAACTTTTTTGGCCTAGAAAAAATGAAACTAAAGGAGAGATATTAATCATTAAATGATATTGTATATATCTTTTATTCTCAAGAAAGATTTGAAACACTACTTCTGCTTGAGAATGGATAATAAAACTCTTTGCTTCAGTTTCTCAGAGCAGAAATGACTCACTCTTTCCTGTCACATGCTATAAAATGATATCATTTGTAAAAAGGGATTCTGTCATCAAATACATTTGGGAAACACTTGATAAAATCAAGTTAAATAGGTATCTTTACTGTATACCTTCGTAGAGCCTTTCATATGCTCATATGCATTGAAAATATCCAAAAAGGGATATTGTATGCAATTTTTCTCAAGTATTTTGCAAGCTTTATTCTCATTTAAAACTTATTAATATCTTGAGAAACTTACATTATCCACAGCATATTTTGAAAAATGCTACTTTAATGTTGCATTCATAAGTACAACCAGTAATCTCTGATCTTATATTTCAATCATGATTGTTAGTATTCTGATACAATGCAGTGCTATGACCTGGCAAACATCTCATTCATGTGTTATATTTTCTTTCCCTTCTGCGATTTTATAGTGTCAGAACCTTGTGGATACAGTCGATTTTTGATTCTGAAAAACTTCTAAATAGGTTGATGACCAATAGTAACTAAAGTGACATAACCTTAAAGGAACTAACTCCTTATAACTACAGCTGTGAGGATCATGCTTTGTATAATAATCTAAAACTCTGGGTCATTTCCTGCCCACTTTCTAAGAAAATGTCAGCCCAAAATAAATTGTAAAGTATATGCAGTTTTGAGCTTTAATTTAAACTGATACCTATTAAAATTCACCCCTCCTTTCATTTGACATTCAGAGATTTAAAGTCAGTGAAGAAAAGTGGCATAATCTAGTGGAAATAGAACTAAAAACTGAGACTCAAAAAACCAAAGTTTAATCACTAACAAAAGGATAACCCTGGGCAAGTCATTTTCAGCATCTCAATTTCTCATATGGAAGACAAAGAGTGTATAATTCACATATTTGAATCTTTCGTTCTGAAGATGGAATGGAAAATCAAGACTTAGTAAGTATTAAATTATAATGGCTTCTTCTAACACATATGAAGCATTGCAACTGTAAGTCATTGAAAACTAAAATTATACTTCTTTTTTTAACTTTTACTTAAAATATGTAAACAGAAATAGACTCATGTTCTGTTTAGTAAAACCTTGACCAATTAGGATGACTTTCCTGCCCTACTTTTGTAGTCAAATTTTTATAGATATAAGTATGTTTTTATTATAAATTGGGTAAGATCAGAGACTTTTGTTTTTAGCATGAGTATTAATCTATAGGCTTTTTTTCTCAAAAAGCAGTCTTTAGTCTAATAGATTCAGAATTGAATTGAATATCTTTCAACTCATCAATCTACCAACACAAAGCTTTTTTAGTGCCTTTCTGTTTCAAGAAGAATGTGTACCTACTTGTTAGAAATCTTGGCACCATTTCTTTTCTGTATGTAGAAGATATAATAGCTTGACATTAAAAGAACTTAGCTTCAAGAAATATACGCATTAAGTGTCACAGACAATTCTTCTTGGCAGAGGAAAAAAACGCATGAAAAGAGAAAACTGTAGTTTCGTGAGAAGAACACAAATTAAACCTTTTAAAATGCCTTTGGTTTAACAACCTATGTTTCAACCATTGTTCGGTAAAAGACATTCATTACATTTTTTATGATTCATTGTTATAAATTTTTTGTTTTAAATGTCTGAAGTGTGTCAATTTTACCCTTCTAACATACATGTGAAATGCTTTATACCATTAAAATATTTTAAGGGAAAATATGACCTTGAATGTTTTCGAAGCTGTACTTCAAAATTTGTGCTTAAAAACATATTTTGATAAAATAAAAATGTAAATATTTGCAACTTCCAGGGCTTATGAAGGAAAACTTTTAGAAGAAATCAAAATGTTATAAACAAACACATTTTTTTCTTGAAAAGGACATAAACGATCTTACTCAATTTTGGGTAAAAGCACGTATGCCTCATTTTGAAAATGAGGACAAATGTTTTACTTCATTTGTTGGAACACTAGAGTGTGGATGTGTGGGTCTGTTCAGAATCTTGTTTATCATTTTACTTCTACCTCATTGAGGCACAATTACCAGGGTTAGAGGCTGCAGTAAGCTTGCTAAAGATGATAGGTATTTAGTTATTGCTTTAGGGCACACAGATGGACTACCCAGAGTCCTGAGACGCTGAGTCTTAGTCTACCTGCAGGCACCAAAGCAGGTGTGTGCGTCAAGGGGCTGCTCAGAATGGAACATACCACAGGTGATGCTAATTAAGCAGCCCAGGGACTCAGAAGGAGCACAGTTTATTGCTGATGGTAGAGTGCCAAAGGTTACTGAAAAGCCGGATTGTCTGCTGGCCTGGGGAAGATAAGAACACAAAGGGCACAGAAATGGATTTGAATACAGGCACTTATCAGTGTGCCTTTTAAACTACATAATGCTGCATATAATGGTGTGCTTTTAGCAGTAAAATTAGGAGTCCTTGTATGAATGTACTAATTTATTACATCAATTTGTGTCACTGTTTAAGTAGTCTCTCTTTGTTTTTTATCATGAAGAGGGAGCATCAAGAAAACATTAGACCAATCTCAAATAAGCTATGATTAAAATGAAAATCAGATGTACCATGCTATTTTAATGAATAGTTTTATATAATGTGACTTTACCCCCACATTAAGAAAAATTATTTTAATTTCAATAGCATATGAATTGAATAAATCTCCATCTTTCGCTGATTTAAGTTATTTTTAAAATATATTTATTTAGGAAATGAACATGACATTCCTCAGGACAATGTAATTGCATTTTTACTGGCATTATGATCAAATAACTAATTCTAATAAGGATAAATCAGAATTAATTCATGGTAAATGTATTGCAGGTAATTTTAAATTTTATATATGCTACTGCATTATTAGATATATTTCATTTTTAACTAATAATACTAACCAGTAAGAAATGTTGCCTAAAGAACAATGACTGTTTGCAATAAGGTAGACATATAGCATGACTATTACAGATTTCAGCATAGAAATCTGCAGAGCAGCTGGTTGATGATAAACCATGGCTAGTCCCCTAAAGTGTAGGTGGCAGTATAATTGATCATTATGAAATTCAATTAAAGTTAAGTATGTTTTTGTTATCTTCTACTGCTCAACAAACTTCCTTAACGTTTAGTAGTTTAACATCAGTACTGTTTTTATTTGCTCAAGATTCTGCAGGTCAGGAATTTAGGAAGTGGGTATCGTAGACTAGACATTTTTTATTTTTCCTCTCCTTTTATGCCATTTTCTGGGATTACTCATTTGCCTTCATTCAGCTGGGTTAGCTAGAAATTGGGTCAGTGGTGGCTGGTGGGAGCTGGAATGCCCAAGGTGGATTCACTCACCTGTATGGTGTCTCAGTTTGAAAGGCTAGAAGAGTTGGCGGCTGCCTGGGTATCTCTTTCTCTCTTCATGTCATCTATGGAGTAGCTGGACATTTTTGTCTGGCAGTCAAGGATTCCACAAGAGGAAAAGGAAGCTGCAATCATGTGTGAGTTCAAAGGTTACAATGTCATTTCCACCAAATTCTGGTGATCCAACCAGTTTACTAATCATCTAGACTCAAAGGGAAGGGAAAATAGATTCTAAAGCTTGATGTGGGAGTAGAATGGGACCTACTTTCGTGTCCCTCATTAGAAACACAATCTAAATCAGTTGAATATCTTTTCATTTGATATCCAAAAAGGTCATATGTTTTAGAGAATTAGGTTTAAAAGTATGTAGGACCTCACAGACATTGTCTCCAAAAGAGAGGTGAGGTAGATCTTGAAATAATTGTTTGGCACACATATAAATTTGAAATCATTATGAAAAGTAGTTAAATAAGATTCAAAATCTGTACCCTCATTGCCTTGAAGCAGTGTGGCAAGAGTTGTTTCAACAAGAAGCACATGTTCACCATTATGAAACCAAACCTCAATGCACCTGGCCACTCAAAGAAATCTAAACGGGAAGAATGAGATAAATTGTTATGGGTGAGAATTTTTACCCCACTTAAGAATAGCTTTTATTTAGAAACAAACTACTAACATCTTTCAGGGCCACATGTGGCCTTGTTCACAGCATTTGAGGATGGTTACATCAAGGATGGGCTTCTCCAAGTGGCACTAGTGGTAAAGAACATGCCTGCAAGTGCAGGAGACTTAAGAAACACTGGTTTGATCCCTAGGTTGGGAAGATTCCCTGGAGGAGGGCATGGCAACCCACTCCAATATTCTTGCCTGGAGAATCCCTTGGACAGAGGAGCCTGGTGGGCTATGGTTCCTAGGGTTGCACAGAGTCAGACAAAAGTGAAACAACTTAGCATGAACACACATTAAGGATATTCTAGCCAGATATCATTGAAATCATGGTGACACCAATTTTCTAAAGGATCTTAAAGACTAACTTCTACACCCGAGGAGTGAAAACATTTTTGTCTTAAGAATTCTTTGAAAAGAATAGAACTGAAAAAATGAAGTTTAATTGAAATCAAATGCTCTTTCTTTTATGGATATCTATTCTTATCCTGATCAGTAATAAAACAAAATTCATTGCAAGAAGACAATTTGACTTTCATATATTTAAACACTATCATTTCATTAGTTAAAACAGTAAAGTATTGAGAGGCAGAAACTTGCTAGAATCAGAGTGTTAGCAAAATGTCAAGCCTGGATAAGAACTCAGGAATTTGATCCAATTTTTCTTCACTGCCCAATGCACCATATTGATTCACAAGACTAATATGGCTGTAAGTCAGGGATCAGCAAACCATGGCCAGGGGACCAAGCCCTGCCCTCTGTTTTTGTAGAGTTCATAATAAGAAAGTTTCTTTTCATTTTTAAAAGGTTGAAAAAAAATAAGAAAAAGAAAAATATTTTGTGATATGTCTTGAAACACATGAAATTTAAATATTAATGTTTATAAATAAAGTTTTATAAGAGCATAGCCACACTCTTTCTTTTAAGCATTTTCCGAGGCTACTTTCACACTGTAAAGGCAGAATTGAGTGGTTGTGAAGGAGCTCCCTTTTGGCCCATAAAGTCTGAAATATTTACCATCTGGCTTCTTAGAGGAAAGCCTTTCTATCCTAGCCTAGGTTTTTTTTTCCCTTTGATTTATTATCTATTGTCCTTCCCTTCCTTGCCCTTTCTACCCCTTCTTCCCCCCACCACCACCCTCTTTCTCTCTCTCTCTTCATTTCTTCTTTTTGTTCCTCTCACACATTTTCTTTTTTATAGTACCTACTCCATCAGCTTTCCCTTTGACTTTTACATATGTTTATGTCCAGTGCATGGTTCTTTACGTACATTATACTCAAGTCAAGACTCTACCCAAGTATTTGTTTCTTTTCCAAAATGGCACTCATTCCCACAAGCAGAGGTTTGTTTGCTTATTATACATATGGAGAAATTCAAACAGCTGTCTCTTGTCAACATTTCAACATTGGCCTAAACCTGAAACATGTTAAACCCCACCAAAATAGCTAAAACAGAACATTCTGTTAACTAAAATAGAACATTCTTTACACTTGCACTTGGGCCTGAGCCATGTGTGGCATACTGCTTCCCCGTCTTCAGCTCCTTGCTTCAGTGCTTTCTCTTCAGCAAGGTCCTCCCAGACCACTTCATTCACAGTGGCACAGAACCCCACAATTCCTTCTCTTCCTTCCTAATTCCTTCACTGCACAAATATCTTAAACATATAACATAATTTATTTGTTTGTTATCTGCCCCACTAGAATATGAGCTTCAGAAAGTCAGAGATTCATATCAGTTTTGTTTACTGCTATATCCTGAACCTGAAACAAAATCGCTGTTGTTCAGTCGCTCAGTCATGTCTAAATCTTTGTGACCCCATGGACTGCAGCACACCAGGCTTCCTGTCCTTCACCAACTCCCAGGGCTTACTCACACTCATGCCCATTGAGTCGGTGATGCCATCCACCCACCTTATCCTCTATCATCCCCTTCTCCTCCTGCCCTCAATCTTTCCCAGCATCAGGATCTTTTCTAATGAGTCAGCTCTTCACATCAGGTGGCCGAAGTATTGGAGCTTCAGCTTCAGCATCGGTCCTTCCAGCGAATATTCAGGACTGATTTCCTTGTGGATAGAATGGCTTGATCTCCTTGTGGACAGACTGGCTTGATCTCCTTGCAGTCTAATGGACTCTCAAGAGTCTTCTCCAACACCATAGTTCAAAAGCATTGATTCTTTGGCACTCAACCTTCTTCATGGTCCAGCTCTCACACCATACATAACTTTGGAAAAACCATAGCTTTGGCTATACCATTTGGCTATAAATGTCTGTTGGCAAAGTAATGCCTCTGCTTTTTATTATGCTAAGTTTGTCATAGTTTTTCTTCCAAGGATCAAGTGTCTTTTAGTTTCATGGCTGCAGTGATTTTGGAGCCCAAGAAAATAAAGTCTGCCACTGTTTCCATTTTTTTCCCCATCTATTTGCCATGAAGTAATGGGACTGGATGTCATGATCTTAGTTTTTTGAAGCAAAATAGTCAATCAATATTTCTTGAATGAATGAAAGAATGAATCTTGGGCATTGAGACACATAAACAAAGTCTTAATTAAACTACTTGACCAAAATTGAAATGAATAATTTTTAAATTTTCAAGTAAAGTCATTCCCAAAGCTAAAAACCTAAATTCTGAAGATTTTTCCCAAAAGAATGCTACATCTTTTGAAATTATAATTTCATTTTCCCAAATAAAATAGGACAGAGTAGAAACCATTTAGTTGTTTCATTGTATCTTAAAATATTTAAAGCTTTTTAGGTAATAAGATAATACCTTCAAATCCACTGACCCATTTTAGATGCTAAGAAGTAATGAAAGAAATGACAAATATTGAGTCAGGAGAGAAACTCATATAAATTTTAGAAGATTTAAAAGTATAGTAGACTGAACAGTTTTTCTTAATCCATGACCCTAAAATGTCTTTAGAAAATGAAGATCCATTTTAGAATCAGGAATTTAATTTACTTGCCATGCCTAGTTTCTTTAATTTGGAACAACTCCTCCATTTTTCATTGGTTTTTTTGACCTTGATACATTCAAGGAGTACAGACCAAGTATTTCACAGAATGTCTGTCTTTTGAGTTTGTCAAATGTTTCTTTGTGATTAAAACAGGTTATGAATCTTCAGCAGGAATAACATAGAAATGAAAAAGCTATTTTCTTTCATTGCATTCCATCAAGTATAACATGATATGATTAATCCCATTCTTGTTATGACAGATTTGATCACTTGTTTAAGAGGACATCTGCCAGCTTCTCCATTGTCAAGTTAGACATTTTCTTTTTCTTCCTGGTAACTTGAGTTAGGTGTAGGGTGGCTGCTGTGAAACTATATAAACATCTTAATCAGGTTTCTCATCAAAGTTTCAATTCATTCATTTATTTAATCTATTAATTTGGATTATGGTTTTTGAATATATTCATTTGGCATAATCTGTTACTGCCATTGTTTATTTGACACTCAGTATGTTCTTGATTTGTCCAGTGGGAGTTCTTGAGTTGGTTTTTGTGTTACTTGGATGTTTACATCATTTTTTGAGTGTGTCATTGCTTTCTGGCTAGCAGCCATTTCAGGTTCATTTTATATTTTCCCTGCCCTGGTATCATTTCCACATTTCTGTCATTTACTTTGCATTATTACTGTTTCTAATTCCTCTCAGCGTACAAACCTAGAGAATACACACACACACATATAAATATATATACATATATATATATATCAATGGCTTCTTTCCTACATGAGCCTCTGCGTGCTCCCCAAACCCACATTACTCCATAATTAGGTAACAATTTGTTCTCCTAGAGCATGCACAAAGTCAATTAGTCACTTGAGTTTTCAATAAAAGAGGTGAGTGGCCAATTTCACCTGCAATTAACCAATTACCTCATGGTTTCATTTACTATGCTTGAGTCCATGTGTTTTAAAACATTGTTTGTACTGTATCCAAAACATCCAGAGCAGAGTCAGGGATAATTTTTTAAATCCTAGATTAATGCATTTGAAGCAGCACACATTTTTTCTAAATAGGGACTTAAAAATTGGAAATAAAATGGATTTTCCTTGTTATTATGAAACAAATAATCCTCACATAGTAAAGTGCAGAATTGTAGAACAGACTATCAACATCAGAGTCTGTAAAGCTCACAGTGCAAAGATCATTTGTTGCAGTATCTCTATTAAATCAGCAAATTTTAAGAAATAAATTGCAGTGCTCTTTTCTTTTTTATGTTTAAGGTAAAAATACACATAGATAAATGTTTGATAAATAGGTACAGAGATAGGTAGATGATACATAAATGTGATTGAAATTGATGGCTGCTAATTTTCAATAATTTTTCTTGATGCATTTCATCTGCAACTAAGATATTGCATTTTCAATGAGAATGCAACCTCAGCTCTATTAGTTAGTAAAACACCTTATTTCAAATTTAAGATAGGAAGAGAATAATTGTTTCTGTGTGTTCCTTTGATTCCCATCCCTGTGTTCACCAAGATCTAACCTAATCCCCATCTGGTACCCCAATCCCTTTCAGTTACAAGATTTAGAGTCTTTTCTTCCAGTAACTGGTATAATAAAAGTAGGGAATGACTGCCTATAATGGTTGATTGCACCAGATAGCTCTTGAAAATTGCTGCCTCACAGGTGAAAGAGTCACCTTGGCTATTTACCATGTGACGGATCTTCCTTCACCTGAGAAAAATGGGATTAGATCAGCTTTCCTAGGAAAGTATGTGAGTACATGGATTGGGACAGTCTATTTCCAGAGTTAATTTTTTAAACATTACCGCAATGGAGAAAAGGAAAACATGAGATATTCTTCAGTCTCCCTACTTAGCTCTGTTTCATGAGAATTAGAAAACATTAAGATTTTGGTTGAAAGTATTCAAGACCATTTAATATCTTTTAAAACACTTATTCCTATCTCACATTTCATATTTATTGGCAATTCACTTTTTAGTCATAAAGGATAGAAGAACCTTCAGAATTTGCCTGGCCAGGTTACCTCTTTTAAATGGATAGGAAAAGTCCAAACATGTTATGTACAGACTCAATCTATTCCTCTATACTCAGTTTGGAGAAGTCCGATCTTTCCATTGATTTAAGCATGGCAACCTCATGAAGTCTACAGTTTAATGGGAGAGGCAGGCACATACTCAATAATTCAGCGAAGCAGATTATGACTACTGTTTATAATTAAACATGAAGAAACAATAAGAAAATAAAGGACGTCTAGGTTGCTTCCATGTCCTGGCTATTACAAACAGTGCCGCGATGAACATTGGGGTACACGTGTCTCTTTCAATTCTGGTTTCCTCGGTGTGTATGCCCAGCAGTGGGATCGCTGGATCATAAGGCAGTTCTATTTGCAATTTTTTAAGGAATCTCCACACTGTTCTCCATAGTGGCTGTACTAATTTGCATTCCCACCAACAGTGTAAGAGGGTTCCCTTTTCTCCACACTCTCTCCAGCATTTATTGCTTGTTGACTTTTGGATCGCAGCCATTCTGACTAGTGTGAAATGGTACCTCATTGTGGTTTTGATTTGCATTTCTCTGATAATGAGTGATGTTGAGCATCTTTTCATGTGTTTGTTAGCCATTCGTATGTATACCAAAACGAATACAGTATTGTAAAGCAAAACAAACTAAAAAATAAAAATTAATTTAAAAGATAAATAAATGTGAGGCTAGAAGGGAAAAAAAAAGAAAATAAAGGAAAGGGAATATTGCAAATTCCACAGGGATACTACATAAAGCATTGGCATATAAAGTTGGTAGAAAGGCATTTCTTGAAGAATTACGAGTGATGGACAGGGAGGCCTGGCGTGCTGCAATTCATGGGGTTACAAAGAGTTGGACACGACTGAGTGACTGGACTGAACTGAACTGTTGAACAACTAGAGGAGCAGAAGCACAACAATGTGGGAAATGTTAGAAGTATCAATATTCAGAGACATTAAATAATCATCAAGCAATGCTTTTCAATCACTTCCATCACAGAATAAAGATAGGCACAAAAATCTTTGATATGCCTTCCCTTGAATCTATGAGGGCTCTGTTTTCATGTTATACTTTACATAGTATAAATGTAAAAGAATTTATGTTGTGCTGGTTTCAGGATCTAGGCCTTAAGAGACTGGCAGCTTCTACGTCTATCTCTTTGGAATACTTGAGACCTAGCTCCCATGCTGTAAGGAAGCCCAAGCAGTAATGTGAAGCAAGCCAGGAGGAGAGAAATCAAGGCACAACAACTTCAGCTGAGTTCCAAGCTGATGGCCAGTACTCACGTACGAGACAGATGAGAAAGCCATCTTTGAAATGTATTCTCCAGCTCTAGGCAAATAGAACCATCTTGATCAGAGATGGCCAACTCCATCAATTCTTAATATGCTCATAATGCAGATTTATTAGTAAAATAGTGTACTGGTTTTAAACCACTAAAATTTGAGGTAATATTAATATGTTACAAGATCAATAGGTAACAGAACAACTACCAACATACCAGGACCATACCAAGCTCATCATACCTAGGGAAGAAACTAACAAGGTTAGTCTTGTATTCATGAAGTTTACAGAATTGTGCAGTGCAACAGGAACTGGGGTGTAGGCGTGGAATAAAGCAGGATGCTGGAGAATATGAGCTGAGAAAAGTAAGTTTATCAGTGATTATATTGTGAATGCAGGGGGGGCCTAAAATGTAAGTATATAAGTATTTATAAGTAAGTAATGTAAGTATTTACATGCATGTTTAGATGTAAAGGTAACTATTGAAATTTTCTTAAGTGCAGAGTCATGCTTTCAGATTGTGAAGGTGATGTTTGTATTTGGGTTCAACTGGAGAAAGCAACACTAAATATAAAATTGCAATTTAGGAGACCCAAGAAACCCAGAAAAAAGACCCTAAGGCAGAGCCAAGAGAATGAAAAATTTCAGATTTGAGTGCTACTGTCACATCTACATGAAGCAGATTTGATCTGTTTGTTAATTCATGTATCCAATTTCTTAGAATGCTATCTAGTATATAACAGGTGGTCAATAACTGTTTATAGAGTAAATAGATTTTTAGAGAATAAATAGATGTGACAAAAGCCAAGATATCTTTTAGGAAAGTTATACATCCATTTGATTCAATACACCTTCTCCACAGTCCAACAGAAATCAAAGGTAGTCAATCTACTTCACTCCATCCTTTTCTTTCAAAGATACAGATCCATGCATTGCTTAAACAAGGATAAAGGAAATACATCATTTGACCATGTTTCTATCCAAAGTGAATTTATCTAAAATACTACTTTGGTCTACTTGTATAGTATAAACTACACTACATTAATTTCTCACCTTTCAGCTTCCTGCATTTTGTACTTCTTAGAGAATTCTCATTCGTAGACTAAAATCTGGCCTTGTTCATAAAGTTTACCTGGCAGTATATTTGTTATTTGATGAGTTAAAGGCAATAATTCTATGTTTCCCACATATGCAAATGAGTATTGCAATAGGATCTATATTCACTGGCCTCTAAAAATTCTACATAATTAAAATGGCAAAAGGGGAAGTTTGCTGAAAAGAATTGGGAACTAAAAAAATGTATTTAATCACACGTATCTAGTTAATTTAGATAACCAGCTACCACTCTAATCACAGAAAGCGAAAAAAAACTAAAAGCATCTTGATGAGGGCGAAAGAGGAGAGTGAAAAAACTGGCTTAATTCGTAGACTAAAATCTGGCCTTGTTCATAAAGTTTACCTGGCAGTATATTTGTTATTTGATGAGTTAAAGGCAATAATTCTATGTTTCCCACATATGCAAATGAGTATTGCAATAGGATCTATATTCACTGGCCTCTAAAAATTCTACATAATTAAAATGGCAAAAGGGGAAGTTTGCTGAAAAGAATTGGGAACTAAAAAAATGTATTTAATCACACGTATCTAGTTAATTTAGATAACCAGCTACCACTCTAATCACAGAAAGCGAAAAAAAACTAAAAGCATCTTGATGAGGGCGAAAGAGGAGAGTGAAAAAACTGGCTTAAAACTCAACATAAAACTAAGAAGCTGCCATCTCATCCCATCACTTTATGGCAAACAGATGGGAAAACAACAGAAACAGCGGCAGACTTTATTTTCTTGGGCTCCAAAATCACTGCAGATGGTGACTGCAGCCATGAAATTAAAAGATGCTTGCTCCTTGGAAAAAAAGCTATGACTAACCTAGACAGTATATTAAAAAGCAGAGACATCACTTTGTTGACAAAGGTTTGTATAGCCAAAGCTATGGTTTTGTAGTCATGTTTGAATGTGAGACTTGTACCCTAAAGAAGGCTGAGCCCTAAGGAATAGATGTTTTCGAATTGTGGTACCAGAGAAGACTCTTGAGAGTCCCTTGGACTGCAAGGAGGTCAAACCAGTCAATCCTAAAGGAGGACAACCCTGAATATTCACTGGAAGTACTGATGCTGAAGTTAGAGCTCTAACACTTTTGGCTACCTGATATGAAGAGCTGCTGCTGCTAAGTCGCTTCAGTCATGTCCGACTCTGTGTGACCCCATAGACGGCATCCCACCAGGCTCCCCCGACCCTGGGATTCTCCAGGCAAGAACACTGGAGTGGGTTGCCATTTCTTTCTCCAATGCAAGAAAATGAAAAGGAAAGTGAAGTCTCTCAGTCGTGTCCGACTCATAGCGACCCCATGGACTGCAGCCTACCAGGTTCCTCCGTCCATGGGATTTTCCAGGCAAGAGTACTGGAGTGGGGTGCCGGAGCTGACTCATTGCAAAAGATTCTGATGCTGGGAAAGATTAAAGGCAGGAGGAGACGACAGAGACAGAGGATGAGATGGTTGGATGGCATCACTGACTCAATGCACATGAGTTTGAGCAAACTGTAGGAGATGGTTAAGGACAAAGAAGCCTGGTGTACTGCAGTCCACAGAGTCACAAAACGTTGGACACAGCCTAGTGACTAAACAAGGACAATCTAGTTACTCAGTCTAGGTAGGGAAAGCAAAAGAAACTAACAAAGACTAAAAATTGTGTGTTCATTTCTTAGTCTTACAGTGGCCCACCAAAAGCATGTGTACAAGTTCATTGCATATTATTCAGTGTTAGGAATTATTGACACAGCTCATATTCTGTTTGCAGCACTGTTTGATTTGCTTTGCCTCAAGATATTCAAATTCATCTGGAACAAAAATTTAAACAAAATGTATTTTACTTGTCATTTGAAGAAACTGTTGGTCCATCACTATTTGCCTAAATGCAGCTTCTTATTTTAAAATTTTTAATTGAGAGTGAAACTGTTTATTTTTAAATCATTTCAAACTAATTGAAAAAAAATCTTTATGTATATATATTTTTAAGTGTGCATACACATATATTTAGGTTTAAGATGTTACAAGGGAAACTTTACCATATCTGGAAGCCATATGCCAAAAATGTTGAGTTATTATCAACTGATCTTTGCATAAAGCATTGAAAATGATAGTTCATGCCATAATTCATTTAAATATCCCTTCCCTTGGAACATTGCTTCCCACAGATAGTAACAGGACTTGGAACAAAATAAAATGGCAATATTATACACATTTTCTATTTCTGCACTTTTCCATTTCTGGAAATGGTCATGGGATCATTTTATGACAGATTAATATCATCCATGATCCTAAATCGCAAGAAGAAAAGTGTTAGATTCTTTTGGTAAACTTGCCATAAGGACCAAATTTATTTTTTAACCAATTCCTTGGAGTATCAACTGATTTTTAGTTTTACAACATATGTATCACATCTTCAACCATTTTGCCCCAATTCTAGTTCTTTTCATCCTTCAATAGTGAGGATGAGAAAACCTGGATTCATATGGATATAGTTGATTTGAAACTACTTTTTAAACATTTGGAAGCTTTTCAAGACCAAAAGCATATTTACCAAGTGATCTTTTCCCCTACATTTTAAATCCATGTGCAACTTAAAAGAAACTTAGTCCATATGCTAGTTCAGATTCACTTATATTAAAATCATGAAAATCATGTTTAATAGCTATTTGACACACAAGAAACTTTTAAATGAAGCTTCCCTAAATTTTAGAGCTTTCAAAACGTACTTTGTTCTGTATCCACCCTCAGTACTCCTCACTACTCTCCAAGAAAAAAATCAGATTTAATTCAGGACCTATGAATTAGATGCTTTGAATCTATTAATGATGATTAAGTAATAAAGAAAAATGCATTTAATTTTTTTCCCTTTGTCTATAGTTTTTTGTTTCAGTATCTCCACTCAAGTTCAGAATGGTCTGACTTTTTCAGGATCAATAATCTGAGGGATAAAGTCAATTTTTGCATTTGTGATTTCATACTTCCTTTAGCATACATAAAATGCATGAGCTTTTTAGTACTTTTTGGTGTTTCATTACAAATAATACATGAGTCTTGGAACACCGCAAACAATGCAAAATAATATAAAGAGAAAAGTAATCATTTTTCCTCATCTTTTTCCTTCTCCAGTCCCACCTTCACCTAGGTAGTCAACATGAAGGGTTCTGTGTCTATCTGTCCACACCTTTAATAGCTGAATTTTTGTGGTATAATTCTCTTTTTTTGGCACAAGTGCACATGAATAAAACTGTGTGTGATTTAAAACCCAGGACGGAGGAGTGAGGGGAGAGGGAAGGAAAATGAAAAGTTATATACACTAAGATGTAAACTAAGGGTGGCATGGAGCATAGAAAGAGATCTCCTTTCTATGTGACGTCTGAAGTCCTGGCCACTTAATTAACAATATACTCACCTGAAATAATAAGTGGATAAGTGCTCTGAAAATTATAAAAATGAACGAAAAGTGCTTATAAGCATATTAATATTGTATCATTTTAATATTTTGTTTTCCAAGTTCAGTTCAGTAGCTCAGTCGTGTCCGACTCTTTGCGACCCCATGGACTGAAGTATGCCAAGCTTCCCTGTCCATCACCAACTCCTGGAGCTTACTAAAACTCATATCCATTGAGTCAGTGATGCCATCCAACCATCTCATCCTCTGTCGTCTCCTTCTCCTCCTGCCTTCAATCTTTCCCAGCATCACAGTCTTTTCAAATGAGTCAGTTCTTTGCATCAGATGGCCAGAGTATTGGTGTTTCAGCTTCAGCATCAGTCCTTCCAATGAACATTCAGGACTGATTTCCTTTAGGATGGATCAGGGTGATAAGTTGTTCATATCTATTAACAAAACATTCATGAATTCATAAATTAGACAAATATCTGACAATCTGTACTACCTTTACAAATAATCATTTGGCCCATATGGTGCTCCTGAATTTCTTTCTAACGTTGAATAACTCATACTGGTTTTCAGTGATAGTCGTATTTCAACATTCTCTATCTGAGGTTTGTGGACATTGACTGAATATACAGTATTCTGAGAAGTTGGTAGAAGAGATTTATATCAATTCATGAAAGACAGTATTATTCTGAGAAAGAAAATAAAAAGGATATACATACAAAGAAAGGATGGGTTTCACACTACAGTTTGATCTGAGCACCCTTATTTCTATTAAAAAAAAAAAAAATCTGTTGTCAAAAAAATTAACTTGTATGAAGTCAATTTATAAGCTAGAGAAATTCAGATATGCATTAACAAGTGTTTTTTAACTGCAGAAATGTTAATAATTTATTTTATAGCCATAAATGTATATAAAATATAAACATGAATAATCCCATTCTATGTTGACTAACATTACATCAGATTTTACTTAAAAGCAATGGCCTTGCTTTTGCTTTTACCACAGGAACATATTATCATTAGCACAGTGCCTCATGCATACTCTTATTGTTTCTATCACCTATTGTTTTCACTGACAAAGCACAAGACACACTCAAACAGCCATCTATGTGCACAGAGCTGCACTTACCTACGGCGGACTGCATTTTGGTTTCTTAATTTATAAATCTTTGTTTCCAATGCAAAATGTGTAAAGTCTTACTGTTGGAAAAAATGTCTAAATGGGTATCAAATCACTGTCAGATTCCTTCTCCCCACTGTGCTCACCAATTCTGTGGTTCACTGTTGCAACTCTAGCTGTTCTTTCATTTTTGACTGACACTAATCCACATTGGCTGCTTTCAGTCTGTTACCATCCCATTGTGAAAATTCTACCCTCCAAAAGTTTTCTTTTGGTTTGTTTTTGTTTACATTTTCTTCTTATATTTCCTCAAAGAAGTGGAGTTTTTTAAAGAATGAATCTTTTGAGCCTTTATGGTACGAATACGAGGACAGTAGGAAGTTTAAGGCTTTGTTCATTTTACATTAAATTTTAGGGGAAGGCCTGGAACACATTTTCCTCCATGCATAATTGAAGTATTTAATGGCAAAAAAAAAAAAAAAGAAAAATTCTTTCTATATTTTATCAGGATTTGAAGTTTTTATTCTGTAATAATCCCAGATGTTTTGGAAATAGTAAAATAAAACTTCAAAAATCAGAATATCACTATTATCTTACTAAAAATGAAGGATTCAGCCACAATTATAGCCAAACCAAATAGAATAGAATTTTCCCCTTCTGTCTTAGTTTTTAATGCTGGATACCTGATGTGCTTTTTGGCAGATCGGGTGTAATTTTGGAGAGCTATACCTGAAAGTGTGGTGAATATTGGTTGTGTGAACATCCAGATCAGCCTGAAGCAATAGTAACATTCTGTCATTCTGAGCATGCCCAGGCTACTTTCTCCCTAGGCTACAAATTTAGTAGAAGATCATCTGGAGGAGGGTATATCAACCCACTCCAGTATTCTTGCCTAGAGAATACAATGGACAGTGGAAACTGGCAGGCTATATGTTTCAGATGCTGCATTAAAAACTTTATCTGCAGCCTTTAATTGAATGCTCACCACCATTGTCCAAGAGGTATCACTGTTACTTTCATATTTACATAAATGGATTAAGACTTAGAGAGGCAAAGTAACTTGAGTTAAGTTCACATAGCTAATGAGTTTAGGAAACAGAAAGTTTTAAAACTGTGAAATTCACAGTTACAGGTGAGACAGAAGAGTTCTTTCTCCCCTGAACTCTCCTTACTCATCTTATACTATCCCACCCATTTTTTTAAATTTATAAATGGTCATCCTGGAGATGGTTCAGTGGATAAAGAACATGCCTGCCAATGCAGGAGACACAGGAGATCCCTGAGTTGGGAAGGTCCCCTGGAGAAGGGCATGGCAACCCACTCCAGTATTCTTGCCTGGATAATGCCATGCACAGAGGAGCCTGGCGGGCTACAGTCCGTGGGGTCACAAAGAATCACACATGACTGAGTGACTAAGCATGCACAACCTGGAGATATATATACCGCAATTTCTTTTTTCCATATCAGAATGGTTTCATGACATTCAGTAAAAACTAAGAAAACCTGTTTGACTAAAGTATGAACTGTAGTCAATCTATCAATACTGATTTCTTAGTTGTGACTAAGGTATGCTACGAATGTCAGAAGCTAACAGCAGAGGAAATTGAGTGTGGGGTATATGGGAATTACTGTGCCGTAGTCGAAACAGTTCTAAAATAAAAACGTATTAGATATAACAACTCCATATGCATACCTAATCAGTGTTTAAAACCATCCATCCTACAACGAACAGCCATCTTCCATTACAATATTATTATGTTTTTGCTAAACAGGGACATAATAATCTCCTCAGCAACAAGCAAACAAAAAAAAGCTGGTCTCATTAAATCCATTCTTCTTAATGTCAGAAGCCCTTATTTCCTCTTTCAAACCATAATATTGCTTGGATCATGAAAAAATATGAAAGCAAATTAAAGTCATCAAAGGAAAGGTGTTTACAAAATGTTATTAATGAAACAATCCATCTACACAGATGTGAACATATTTTAATAACCTTGGATATGGCAGGAAGAGTCATAATGTAAAAAGAGATTTACATGTATAAAAGCTAAGGGAAAAAAAATGTCAACTTCCAGCATTAAGGTCTTAGTTCATAAATCTGAAGGGAAATAGGAAAGAAAAAAATGTATTAGAAGAAGATATGAAAAAATGTAAGAGAGTAAATGTATCTTTCATGAATCTTTGTGAGTATACGGTGACACACAAGCTATAGAAAACCAGTTTACTGTTTGAAGGATGAATGTGAGTTCAGAAGTATCAACATGGAATTTCAAGTCAATAAAAAATAAACTCATATTGTTTATGCAGTAATTTATAGTGTCCTGGTTGAATTGAAAAGGATTCTGGAACACACATTTCCCTACTGAAACACATTTTGCTGTTTTAAAAGTGCAAGGTGTTTTAAGAATGGATTAGGAAGATTATAAAATACATACTAATAAATCACAAACACTTATCCTAAAATCAAATTAAAACCTATCTTTGCAGAGTTCATTCAAAAGCATTTGTTCTTTTGCACTAAATGGCTTGTGGTTGATGGAAATGTAAATTATATTAATCTTAAAATGTGCTTTGGATATAAACTAAGTCTAATATATACAAAGTTCTTATTTTCCTACTTAAGTTAATAGAAATTCCAAAAGACTACTTTCTTTTCAGAGAGAAACTTGTTGAAGTAATTACCTATTGAGGACTAGAAATCCCAAGGGATTAGCTATGGATACAGAGCTTTCAAATTTCTAGGTCACTGCTTGGAATCTGAAACCAAACCCACAGGGACTAAAAGGCATTATCAGGAAAGGCTGTTAAATGACCTTTATCATATGGTCTCGGTGAGAGACAGGTGTCCACTGTTTTTGACCATCTGGGTTAAGAAGCAAGAACATTAAAGGTATGATTGCCCCTAAAAATGATCTCCAGAGATTTGGTTTAGGCAAAACATTGAGGGTGGACAGCTCCATGCACAATAACTTAACATAATACCTCTCTCTCTCTTTCCTGCTCTCTTTCTCCCCCACTTCCCCAACACATGCGCTGCATGAACTTCACTGAAAAGTATTTGTTGAGAAGATGCTTCAAGGAAATGGGGGATTACCACTTTGATTTGGAATGGAAGAGATTAAATTTTCTCAAAGGGTATAAAGATTTGGGTCAATAGAAAAGGATGATATATCAGACTTGCAAATGAAAAAATAAAAAAGTGTGCATTAATTACACAGGTTTAAAATTATGAAGACAAATGCAAAACTTATTACAAAATAGCTCCAAGTTGCACAATTTCATAAGCTAATTTTCCTCCAGTTTAAGAAATTTTGAATCAAGTTCTGTCTTTCAAAGCTTGGTGGATAGAGATGGTTATATAATATGGAATTGGAGAAAGTGGGTAAACAGTAATCCAAGTACAAAATGAAAGATGAAATTGAATCAAAAGCGTTTCATGTATTACTGTTAAGAACCATTTTCATCACCAGAAATGACACTGAACTTTTATGTTTGAGTACCAATATTGATGAAGTTCCTATAGTAATATTGGGCAGTACAGTAATGGTCACAACTCTCCCCATCGACAAAAGAAAGAGCAAACTCCATGCACTACTTCTGTTACTTATTTTGGCCACAACCAGTACAGAGACTTGTGTCTGGTATTCAAATAATCTTTCTACGTAGCATACTAATTTTAGCTAAGCTCCTTCTTTGAAAAATGTGCTTAAAAAAAAATTAGAGCTGCTATACAAAGACTTGAGAGTGAGATGGGGAAAGAGAGCCTGTGGTTGATGAAATGCAAATGAGGCTTGGCTCAGACAGCTGGCTGCTTTGGATGACATGGGTGATAAATGGTTCTTAAAACATGAGCAGGCATCAGGCTCCCGATTCGGTGTCGGACGGGCAAAAACAGCAGTATTACTAGCTGCTCCTTTAATTAATGCAACACTCCTGCATTAGTCAGGACACTGCCGATAAATGGGAGAGAAGTGATATCGAAGGTAATATCAGAAATCTTTCAACCTTGAAGCTGGGATGTGTTGGCCAAAAGCCGCAGTATTGTAAGAGGTTTAATTGTATTTGTAATGTACCAGTGCACCATGACAAAACTGGGGAGATAGTGTAGTCAGGACCAGGAAAGGCTGTGATAAATGAGAGAATGAGTGATTACACAGTCAGGAGGACTGTGAAAACAGACAAAAGACAGGCAAATGGAAAGAGGGAATTTAGCCACCACTGTAATTTGCAAGAACTCAGAGGAACTTTGAAGTGGACAAAAGAGTAGAATCTGGTCCTCCAGGATTTGTCAGGGCTAAAGAACGCACAGAATATATGAATAATTCAGTGTGCCCCCAAATACGGTCAGACTGCATGTACCTTGCAATAGTGTATATACTTTAACCTACATCAAAATGGAGATGTGTATATTATTGGGGCAGTATCTGAGAAATACCTTTAAAAAATTTGCACTCACACACAGGCACAAGATATTTTAAAGAAAATATATTTGGACCTGGCTACCTTTTAAGAGTGTCCTCTTGCTCTTTGGCCAAATTTCCACCTAGAAAACAAATAAAGTCTTTCCAAAAACACCAATATTGAAAATATGCTGCATCAAAGTAAGATTTTTTTAAAGAAGATAAGCCAGTAAATAATTTTCTGCAACAAGCAAATGACACAGAACTGGCCTCCAGTCTCACAGTGGATACCAGTGAGAATTCCCTGAAATCATATCTCCTTTCCCATGTTGTTAACTGCAATGACTACAGCCTCAACCACAATGACAATCACACCTAAAACTGCCATTTCTTGACACTCTTAGCTTAACTTTCCTCCTCATATCCTGATCTTCCAGCCATGAACTTCTGTAGCACTTTAGAGCAAGGGTTCCCTGGTGGCTCAGTGGTAAAGAAGCAGTCTGTCAATGCAAGAGACACAAGAAACACGGGTTCATCCCTGAGTCATGTAAGATCCTTGGAGGAGGAAGTGGCAGCTCACTTCAGTATTCTTGCCTGGGAAATCCCATGTCCAGAGGAGGCTGGTGGACAGACACAGCTTAGTGACTAAATAACAACTTTTTTGTAACTGGAAAGAGACAGTATTTTCAGTTTTGCAGGCTCTAATATCTGTCTGAAAATAGCTTCCCTGACAGCTCAGTGGTGAGCTGCCTGCAGTTCAGGAGACACACTCAGGTTTGATTCCTGGGTCAGAAAGATCCCCTGGAGAAGGAAACGCCAACCCACTCTAGTATTCTTGCCTGAAGAATTCCATGGATGGAGGAGCCTGGCAGACTACAGTCTATGGGGTCGCAAAGAGTCAGACACGATGGAGCAACTAACACACACACATATCTGTCTCAGCTACTCAACTCTGACTTTGTAGAGCAAAAATAACAACAGACAATTTGTAATGAATAAAGTCTATGTTCTATTAATAATAAAACTTTATTCATAAAAACAAGCAGTGAACTAGTTTGGATCATAAGCTATAATTTGCCAATCCCAATTTGCATCCAAATTCTCCAGTTTAAGTACAATGGGACTCAGGCCAATAATCATACCTCTCCCAGCATTGCTTACAAAGAGAGTGAAAGAGTCAGGAATACCTTCTCTTGATAGGTGTTCCACTCAGGAGTATATAGGAAAGTCATTACATTATATCTGGGCCAATGCCCTTCCTTCTTCCTTTTCTCCTCTTCTGAGATGAGTAAATCCAGTCACACAAGTTATGCTCAGCCTAGATCAACTGGGTCTGAGGATATGTCTCAGCCTTTTGTATTCATTTCAATGTGGCTATTTTCACATTTCCCTGATATGTAGGAGTCACTCAGCTCGTCTGGGGACTTCGTACAGAGTGACTGTTCCGTGTGTAACTGTACATTCAGTGTATACATGGAAAAGAAAAGTTTAGGAGATTCCTATGTCACAATCTTGATGCTTTTCAACTGAAGTGTTGGAGAAAACTCTTGAGAGTCCTTAGACTGCAAGGAGATCAAACCAGTCAGTCCTAAAGGATATCAATCCTGAATTATTTATCAGAAGGACTGTAGTTGAAGCTGAAGCTCTAATACTTTGGCCACCTGATGCAAAGAGTCAACTCATTGGAAAAGACCCTGATGCCAGGAAAGATTGAAGGCAAAAGGAGAGGGGGTTGCAGAGGATGAGATGGCTTGATAGCATCAGTGACTGAATAGACATGAATTTGAGTAAATTCCAGGAGATAGTGGAGGACTGAGGAGTCTGAGTGAACTCCGGGAGTTGGTGATGGACAGGGAGGCCTGGTGTGCTGCAATTCATGGGGTCGCAAAGAGTCGGACACAACTGAGCGACTGGACTGAACTGAACTGAACTGAGAAGCCTGGCATGCTGCAGTCCATGGGGCTGCACAGAATCAGACATGATCCAACTTAGCGACTGAATAACAACAAATGTCGCTAGCTTGGTCTCTCTCCTGCTTCTTAACATTAGTGTTAAACTTTTCTTACACAAGGATAGCAAAAGTACTTCAACACTTCTGAAAATTTCTGTCATGTATTGTGTTTTATTTTGTTATCTGCATATAGCTTTGTAAAAGTTATCAATTGCAACATAACACACCACCTCTTCACTAGAAACAAACACTGTCCTTTCAGCTCACACATCTGTAATGACTTCAGCCTTGGTCTAGGCTGAACTTAGCTGGTTCGACTGGATTTGCCAATCTGCAGCTTTCTTCTCTGGGAGAGTTCTCTGTTCTTTACTGCATTGTTAGGGCAGCTTAACTAGGGAGCTTGTGCTCTTCATGTCTCTCATCTTCTTTCTGGAACCAGGAACTAGCTGAAAATTTCCTTCTCATGGCAATAATAGAGGCATATAAGATCTTTCCCTGGGATTTTAAAATAAAACATTTGAATTTTCATATAAATTTCATGTAATCATAAAGTGTTCATAAAGCCCAGAATAATGGTGCTAGCGGTTATCCACCTGTCAGCACAGGAGACGTAAGAGACGCAGATTTATCCCTGGGTTGGGAAGATCCCCCAGAGAAGGGCATGGCAACCCACTCCAGTATTCTTACCTAAAGAATTCCATGGACAGAGGAGCCTGGCAGGCTTACAATCCATGAGGTTGCAAAGAGTCAGACACGACTGAGCGTCTGAGCACACAATGATGCATTATATTTAATTCTTCATTCTGTAATGACCATGATTAATTAAATATATGGAAAAATGTATTAACTCTCTTCCCACCACCTTAAGACTCATATCTATCTCTTGGATTTCAATCAATAGCACTCATTTTAGAATTGAATGCATTATTCCTAATGTAAAGTCATTAGTCTCTGAGAGGGAATTTTTTTTCCCATGGCTCCAGCTGAGATCAAGCAGACTATGTTATTCCTTGAAAACTTTCTTGTGTAACTTAAAAAATTATTTCAAGGAGTTGGAGTAACTGAAAAACTAAGGATTAAGGATTTTTCTTTCATTTATTTATTTATTTATTTTTTGCTTTAAACGGCTCCCCAGGGAAGATGAATTGGACTGGGGTAGGTAATAATTCTTTTTTCTACAATGCTCGTGACATGCACTAATGAAAGTGTTCACCTTTATGTTCCTCTTGATTATAACCAAGGAATTTTTGACGCTACATAGGCATAAATTTTTGTTTCTTGATTAGGAAAAGGCAGGCTGGTTGTAGAGTCTAATTGCTGAAAGATGAAATTTGAGAACTGAAGGTCATTCTGAAGTTATAATTCTTTCCCATATCCTTACAAATAACTAAAATTTCATTTTTAAAAAATTTGAGGTTAAACTTTATTTTCTGAGGTTACCTCTTATATTATTAGCCCTTTCAAAAACAGCTATCTACATGGATAGTGAACCTCAATAGAAAACTCATCTTCCACCATAATATAAACATATATGTATAAGGTGGCTGAAGAACACCTTTCTGGGTTATTTAGCAATAGAAAGTCAACTGGGCAAAATAGACACCAAGTTTCTTTTGACCCTTCCACTGTTGAAAATAGAGCATTCCTTACAAAGGACATTAAAGATTGGCTAGAGACCCAGAAAGGTGACTAATGTCTGTTTTGCTTCCCTTGTCTATACTGTGGGGTATGACATTTATGCACAGGTAGGGGTCATGAGTAATTGCCATCAAGGTCAATCAACTATATATGAAAAAGTTTTATCACAACTATAATGTATGCTTCTACTGTAACAGGAAAAGATGTGTTCCCTGTGATACTATAAAGTTTCCAAATTTTTAGTTCTCTACACTTCAAATCATTAAATGCACCAATCCATTTACCTATCAATTTAGCTATGTATCCATCTACCTGTGTATTTAGTTGCTCAGTCTTGTCTGACTCTTTGTGACCCCAAGGACTGTAGCCTGCCAGGCTCCTCTGTCCATGGAATTCTCCAGGCAAGAATACTGGAGTAGGTAGTCATCCCCTTCTCCGGGGGATCTTCCCAACCCAGGGATCAAACCTAGGTCTCCCGCATTGCAGATGGATTCTTTACTATCTGAGCCATCAAGCTATCTGGAGTGGGTAGCCTATCTCTTCTCCAGAGGATCTTTCCAACCCAGGAATCAAACCTAGGTCTCCTGCATTGCAGGTGGATTATTTACCAGCTGAGCTACCAAGTAAGCCCATCCATCTATCTAATGTATATGGAATAAAATTTTTCTTTATCCTAGACTTTATCAAAAGATAATAATGGTTATCAAACATTCAATTTGTTAAGGTATGTGACTTAGAAGTTAGTGCTTCTCCAATCTATAAAAAAAAGAAGGGTAATTCTCCATATTCTCATTTGCAGGCTTATTCTGAGGATCAACTGAGATAATGAACATCAACAACGTTTTGCAAGCTGAAATCTGAGGTACTTTAATATAAAGGAAATTTTTCTGTTTGATATTTGTGATATAGTGGAAAGACTATAGGCTCTGCTGCTGCTGCTGAGTTGCTCAATCATGTCTGACTCTTTGTCACCCCACAAACTGTAGTCTGCCAGGCTCCTCTCTCCATAGGGATTCTCCAGGCCTGTAGGCTCGCAGTTAAATAAATAAACCTCATTGGTTCCTCAACTACAAAATAGGAAAAAAAAAAAAATATTTGGACTTAAAATGTTATTTGGAAAGCATCTAGTTCCTCAAATATATATAACACCTGTTCAATATTATTAATATATCAAAATGGATGAAGATGTGATCTAAGTGAGGAGAGAGAGTAGCAGGCAATTTCTGGTATATGGACTATTCAAAATCAGACAGATTCACGTTTCACTGCCCAAATTGTCTATTGAGAAGACCACTGGCAGTAGCTAGTAAGATATGAAGACAAGTATAGCCCCTCAGTAGGGAAGGAAGCATCAAGAGGTAGGAGACCCAGGGAAAGCTTCTTTTCATAATAAGGGAATTAATACAAGGCTGAAGACCATCACAGAGACTGCACAAATATGACCAAATTTAGAGGGAAGGAAATGTTGCCATCTCTGTGGGCATGTATATTATGTTTCTATAGTTTACTGTAGATCATCATCTGGCAAAGACACAGGTTTGCTCAATGACATCCAATATTTTACATAATTATATAAACATGTTATGGACATTCAATACATGTATATCCACATGCAATATACTTAAGCTTTAATTTTTAAAGTCCTTTATATTTCAAAGTCCTGTTATCACCACCTTTTATTACTTATTTTTTGCAAAAATCAAACTATCTGCTGTTATCTACCTTAATCCAGGCCTTTACTCTCGCCATTCATCTGCATTAAATACTTTTTCTTTTTCTATGTTTGTTCAATTCCTACCATCCTTTAAAGCCAAGTTCTTCCATGAAGTTTCATTCTCTGAATTCTCCACTGCACTCTAATCCCCTTGCTCTCAGATCTTCTATTGCACTTAAACTGTAACACTCCATTTAGCACATTCCCCATCTCTAATCTCATCACATTATGTTAATCTTGTCATTGTAAATCCCTTGTGAGACTATGGGGAAGAATAAGAATGGTTCTCTCAACCTCTGTTCCACCTCCTTTCAAGTTGAAGAAATTAGAAACCTAAAAACTTCCTAGACTTCCTAGCCAAAATAAGGTTCCACCAATTAGATTTACTTTGAGATGAATTGGAGGATAGGAAGTGAGACAGAAGCATTCTCTTGGACCTCTTTGTTTATGCTGATGAACAGCATTATAGCCATGGGCTGTTTTTCTGCAGTAATGTTCTTGGGTCCTTTCTCCACCTTATCAGACACATGCATCAGTAGGTGCAGCTATTACCAAAGTGGCTTTTTCACCCTTTCTGCCTAGTTCAGCTACAGGGATGTGTTTTTGAACTCCTGACAATAGTGATGACCAGTGGCTCCAGTAAAAATTAATGAACAGAAACTTCAATTAAAATATAGCTGGGAGGCAATAGAGAAGGAGCTCTCATGCCCTAATCTGATAGTAGAGCTCGACAGGGAGTAAAAAGATCCCTCTTCTTGCCTGGTAAGAGCTCAGCTAACAAGACTATCACAGTTCAGCCAATAGAAAGCCTTTATACTTTGAATTTTCAGTTCTTCCGGTGAATTCTGTTTACTTTATCTCTCCCAACTTCCTTTTCTCCCTTTTAAAAGATTTCTCCTGTCCTTTTGTATGGAATTGTGCATGTAGCTCACCATGTGCAAATACTAAATTGCAATTCTTCGCTGATCCTTAATAAACCCATTTTTGCTGGAGAAATAACTGGCAATCTATTTGTTTTAGATCAACATTCCTAAAGGCCCTGCCTTGACCATGCCCTTGAAATTTTTCAATATTTCTAAGCATCTATTTCCCTTTTTTAAAACTTTTCCAGTTAATAATTCTTACAGTGATTTCTATGTTCAACATTGAGTCCTGACTGGTACAGAGATTGGATATTATGTTTCATTAGTATTTCTGACATCTCATACAAAGTAGGAGACCTAGTAAGACATCAATAGATACATGAATGGTTGTATGAGTGATTTGTTGCTATATAACAAATTGAAAGTTAGTCTCTCAGCCCTATCTAACTCTTTGTGACCCCATGGACTGTAGCCTAATAGGCTCCTCTGCCCGTGGAATTTTCAGGCAAGAATACTGGAGTGGGTTGCCATTTCCTTCTCGAGCGGATCTTCCTGACCCAGGGATCAGACCCTCATCTCCCACACTGGAGGCAGACTCTTTACCAACTGAGCCACCAGGGAAGACAAACAAAAGGGATAAGCAATTATCCTCAAACCTAGCAGCTTAAAACAAGGATTATTTATTTAATCACACAGTTCCTGAGGGTCATAAATCAGGGAGTGGTTTAACTGGATGGTTCTGATTCAGGTTCTCTTGGGAGTTTATAGTTGAGGCCTAGGCTGAAGTCTGCAGAAAACTTGCCTGAGACTGGAGAATCCATGTCCAAGTGCATTCATGTAGCTGTTGATGGTAGTCCTCAGTTTTTTTACTGGCCTTTGTTCTTTAACACATGGGTCTTTCTGTTATGCTGCTTATAATGTGACAGTTGATTTCCCCAGAAAAGTGATCCAAGGTAAGGATTGAAGGTGGGGAGGGGAGCATCAAGATGAAAGTCATAGTATCTTTTGTAATCTCTGTTAGACAGGAAGTATCACTCTCATGTTTGAGCTCAGTAACTAAGTCATGTCCAACTCTTTGTAACCCTGTGGGCTATAGACCATCAGGCTCCTCTGTCCATGGGATTCTCCGGGCACGAATACTGAAGCGGGTTGCCATTTCCTTCTCCAGGGAATCTTCCCACACCAGCAATCAAATCCACATCTCCTGCATTAGCAGGATTCTTTACCAGTGAGCCACCAGGGAAGCCTTGAAATATCATTATCTAATAAATTAGTCACAGAGCCTAACTCTGTTACAATGTAGGAAGGGACTACAATAGAGTCTGCATTCCAGGACATGAAGACTGTTTTGGAGGCTGACTGCCCTCTCTACCAATAATTCCTGTCTGTCTTACATGCATAAATATTCTTTACCCTTCCCGGGGACCACAAAGTCTGACCTCATTCTGTCTTCAGTGTGATGCCTGAATCTTATTGTCCAATCAGGTCCACATGCAGGTGAGTCGCTTTGTTTGTAATTCCTAAGGAAAGCTCCTTAAGTCCAGATCCTCTCAAACTGGTGTCCTGTGAACTAGAGTCAAGTGATCTCTCCCCAACCCCATCACCCCCACCCACCCACACAGCCAACATACATTGTTGGGACAGGCAAGGAGAACTGCTATAGGAATTCCTATTCCAAAAAGGAACAGAGGAGACACACTCCCTGACCCACAACAGTTCTGAAATCCATCCAGGCACCTGGTGAAAATTCCTCAATCAAGGCTCAGTTCAATTCCTATGTGCAAATGACTTACCATGGTTCTGGCCTCCACACTCTGGTATCTTGGTTCTGCACTGTTATCATTTTTTCACAAAAGAAAATGTGTGTCTGTAGCTGCTTCCTGCTTGCAGAAGTATGAAAATCCAAAGACTTTCATTTACTACTCTCTGTCCCTTGAGTCAAGCTTTCTGCAATTCTTCAAATATAATTTTCTTTAAAAATATTTTGATTTCCTTAAATCATATTAAGGTTTATTCCATTAAACAAAAGCCAGAGTCACACACTGCTTTGAGATAATTTCATCTCTGTCTTTGCTGCTGCTGCTGCTGCTACTAAGTCGCTTCAGTCGTGTCCAACTCTGTGCGACCCCAGATATGGCAGCCCACCAGGCTCACCTGTCCCTGGGATTCTCCAGGCAAGAACACTGGCGTGGGTTGCCATTTCCTTCTGTCTTTGGATCCTGTTAAAATAGCTGAGGGGACAACTCCCTTAACTTCTTAAAGGGCCTATTTTTGACAGAAGGGATTTGTGAGTCTTATTTTTAACACCCTCAGAAAATCTTTCATCTGACACAACAGCACAGCTGGCCCTCCATGGATTCAATTAACCACAGAAGAAAAAATATTTAAAAAAAAAAACCCAGGAAGGTCCAAAACGCAAAACTTGAATTTTCCACACAATGACAACATTTACTTACCATTTACATTTTATTAGCTATTGTAAGCAATCTGACAATGGTTTGAAGTATGTGGGATGACGTGAATGGGTTATGTACAAGTATTGCACATCTTACATAAGGAACTTAAGCATCCCCAGATTCTGGAATCCGAAGGCATCCTGAACCCTGTCCCCCTCACATAATGAAGATATGACTGTATTCTGGAATTTGAACTGATGTCTTTCCATGATCTTAGCAATGGACTTAACAAGCATATCCTCAACTTTATCTTAATTTTTTTCTGACAGTGACTGAATTTGCTCCTTGCTAGGAAGTTATTTCTTAATTTTGGCATCATCTGGAAAGGCTGTGAGCATTCATACCCAATAACTCTCATTCCCTTCATGTTTAGAACTCTTTTCTTTAGCTTATACTTTTCTTCTTGCATTTCTATAAGCTCAAGAACATATAGCAGGCAGCATCTTCATCACTCTGTGTGCAGTTCTCCTGATCTAAATTACCCAGTTCCTCAGATATATTTCTACTTTCTACTCTATTAGGAAGCAACAGGGTTGCTTAAACTTTCTGTCCCTAGATAATAAAAGTTCCCTTTTCACCAGTTTCCCATAAGAAACTCATCCCTTCACACTGGCAGCCCCTTCAAAGGCCACAAGACATTTTAAATCTCTGGAAACAGTCTCCAAGGTCCTCTTGGCTTTTGTCTATTTCTCAGTTTCCAAGCCACTCCCACAATTTTAGGTGATCCTTACAAAGCAATTCACACCTGGTAGAAAAATCTATATTAGTTATCTATTGTTGTATAACAACTTACCCCAAAACTCAGCAGCTTAACACCCAAATATTTATCATCACATACATTTTCAGAGTCAGGAATTCATGTATCCAGTTACTCAGATTCTTTGATGGAATCTTCTCAAGGTGAAGTCGCTCAGTCATGTCCAACTCTTTACAACCCCAAGGACTGTAGCTTACCAGGCTCCTCCATCCATGGGATTTTCCAGGCAAGAGTACTGGAGTGGGTTGCCATTTCCTTCTCCAGCGAATCTTCCCAACCCAGGGATCGAACCCAGGTCTCCCACATTGTAGGCAGACACTTTACTGTCTGAGCCACCAGGGAAGTCCTCTCAAGTTTATAGTTTTGAAAAGTAAAAATGTTAGTTGCTCAGTCATGTCTGACTCTGTGACCCCATGGACGGTAGCCCGCCAGGCTCTTCTGTCCATGGAGTTCTCTAGATAAGAATACTGCAGTGGTTAGCCATTGCCTTCTCCAGGGGATCTTCCTGACTCAGGGGTCAAACCTGGGTCACCTGCATTGCAGGTAGATTCTTTACCACTGAGCCATCAGGAAAGCCCATAGTTTTACATAGGTTATTAGAAATTCTCATTCAGATAATTTGAATTCTCACACTAGATTTAAACTGTTTCATTGGTTATTAGAAATTTTATAAAAGGCAATTTTAAAGTTATCATTAAAAGATATACACAACAAAATACTTACCATGTCAAGTAAGATGACTTTAAGGAATCTACCTTTCCTTGGCCTTAAGTCCCAGAGCCTTGGAACTAAGACTAGTCTTGCAGAAACAGCCAGAATAGCATTTTGCCTGGCCTGATTTTCTATTTCAATTCCAATATTTATGTATTACTACTATTATGTAATCCAGTAGATTTACCCCTGTTTCTACTTTATTTTTCAGCATATGCCTCCTTAGATGTTTTTACCTCCCTTGCATGAATGTGAAAAATCACCAGAGCTGATATCAGCATGGATTTCAGTTGGAACACCTTTGCTTTCTTGCAGAAATGCAAGCCTATTATTACTCGAAAACTGGATTTGAAACATTTTGTGTCATTGTGATTTTCGCTGTTGTTGCTTTTAATTGAAATCAGGCAAAGGAACAAGTCAAATGCAAACTATAGTCCTTGCCCGCTGCTAGGTAGAGACTGGCCTCAAATTTCTCTCACATGAAATGCTATACAACTTTGTTCATGTAAATATAATTTCTGAATCTAGTGCAAGGTTTTATATATTAAACCAGTGGGAGGCAGAGGCTATAGAGAGCTTTTTATATTTAATGAAGTTCTTCATTATCTGGGGATGTGAAACAGGAAATACCTAACACACTTGCTTCAAAGTCCAAATTTTGTAGGGCAGATGGGATTAGTCTAAGAATACCCAGAAGCCAATTCTCTTCTGAAGAAATAATAGTGATGATGAATCTTGTTATTACCATAATTTCTTTCATCAAGTTTCTAAGTATTTTATTAACTAGAGTTACAGCCTAGTATAATTTCAAGTAAAAATGAGGCTCTTTTTCTCTCCTTCTGCTGACAGATAAACATTTTAGGCTAAAATTAAAGCACATTTTAATCATGATCTTCTTTCATAGGTTAGACAAAAGAGAAAGGTAAACTAGAATTTAGATAGAAACCAGCACATCATTCATTTATCTGAGATTCTTTAACATTTTCAGACCAGCCAGGTAAATACCAGTAGTGAATAACAATTACATCATGGTAATTTTGAAGAGTAGTGGATGAATGGAGAAACATTTAGTTGAGTTTTCATTGGTGTAGTCCACTGAAATTTACTCCAAGATACTCTAAGGGAAAAAGAAATAGATGCATTTGAAAACTTGTCCATATATATAGTATGTAGAGTATGGGTGTACAAATATATAAATATTCATATACATATAGTTATAGTACAAATTGACCTTTTAAAAGTTATGAGAAATAATATCATAAAGACAAGTGTCTGACTTGTTTAAACCAGTTTTTCCCAAATGTATTTGATCACAGATCTTCAGTCTTAAATAATACCTATTGATACATTTAAAAATGATATTTCCAGAAAACACACATTGTGAAACTCTGATTTACTCATTTTTTACAAACTGATGAGATCAAGGTCCTAAATATTCAAATTCTTGGTTTGGAAGTTTTTAAAATATATTTTCTTTTTCACTTATTGTCTTTTTTTTTAATTAATTTTTATTTTTTAGTTTGTTTTGCTTTGCAATACTGTATTCGTTTTGCTATACATTGACATGAATCAGCCACGAGTGTATATGAACTCCCAATCCCAACCCCNCTTAACCACTGGAGCATTGGGGAAATCCCAACTGTCTGGCTTGGAAAACACTTCCTTATTCTCCACATCAACATATTCTCTCTACAAACTTCACATTCACCCATGTAAACAGAGAAGATGTCAAACCCTAACTCTTCCTTGGCATTCTCCCTGACTACTACAGATCTTCTTCTGTGGAAACTGAGAGCTTCATTATCTGAGAGGTTGGAAGCATGACGTAAGAACAGATGAAAGTGTTTATAACAGAGCAGACTTTGTCTTGTTTGTGAGATAGGTTGGATACCTAATTTTTCTACTTGTTTAGACTCTCTCAGGATAATTCTATACCTGATGGTTGCTGTTTTCTATCTTCTTCTCTGGTTTCATTTGAATTCTACTTGGAAGCTTCCCATCAATTCTGCTGAATTGGGACTTGAGTGAATGTGAGGACTATATCATCCTGACCCACAAAAGTAGGACCAACCACTTAACTTGTGGAGACCAGCGTAAAATGGGGGCCCCTTGTTCAAGAATTATTAAGAATTTCAAGAGAGTGATATCAGAGGATTAAAGCAAGCAGGAGATACCGTGAACTGCATTGGTCACAGGCCCACAAATTTCCCCCCTCTCAGACTGGAATACATTAGACTAGTTCATGTCTCATCACTCTAAAATAAATAAATTTGGCCATTTTTTCTTCCTCCCGCCAACAGATGTAGTTCCTTCCGGCAGGTGTGCACAGTCTCTCCTCCCGCTCCCCTAGGGTCCGCGGCCACCATGGCGCATTAGAGGCAGCAGTGCCAGCGGCAGCATCGGCCTTTGCAGCGGCGGCAGCAGCACCAGGCTCTGCAGCGGCAACCCCCCAGCGGCTTAAGCCATGGCGCTTTTCACGGCATTCAGCAGCAGCCTTGCTGTAACCGACAAAGACACCTTCGAATTAAGCACATTCCTCGAATTAAACACCAAAACCTCGCAACATGGCCGAGATGAGCTTCCTGAGCAGCGAGGTGTTCGTGGGGGACTTCGTGTCCCCCTTCGGCCAGTCGGGTTTGGGGGCTGAAGAGAGCCTAGGTCTCCTAGATGACTACCTGGAGGTGGCCAAGCACTTCAAACCTCATGGGTTCTCCTGCGACAAGGCTAAGGCAGGCTCCTCCGAATGGCTGGCTTTGGATGGGTTGGTCAGTTTCTCAGACAACAGCAAGGAGGATGCTTTCTCCGGGACAGATTGGATGGTGGAGAAAATGGATTTGAAGGAGTTTGATTTTAATGATACCCTGTTGAGTATAGATGACCTGGAAACCATGCCAGATGAGCTCTTGGCCACGTTGGATGACACGTGTGATCTCTTTGATCCCCTACTCCAGGAGACTAACAAGGAGCCCCCCCAGATAGTGAACCCAATTGGCCATCTTCCAGAAAGTTTACCAACAATTGACCAGGGTGCCCCCTTCACTTTCTTGCAACCTCTTTCCCCTTCCCCAGGGGCCCTGTCTTCCACTCCAGATCATTCCTTTAGTTTAGAGCTATGCAGTGAAGTGGTTATCTCTGAAGGAGATAGCAAGCCAGACTCTACCGCTTCCATTACTGTGACCCCTCAGTGCATCAAAGAGGAGGATGCCCCCTCAGATAACGATAGTGGCATCTGTATGAGCCCTGACTCCTCTCTGGGCTCTCCCCAGCATAGCCCCTCCACCTCCAGGGGCTCTCCAAATAAGAGCCTGCTATCTCCAGGTGCCCTCAGTGGCCCTTCCCGCCCCAAACCCTACGATCCTCCTGGAGAGAAGATAGTAGCAGCAAAAGTAAAGGGTGAGAAACTAGATAAGAAGCTGAAGAAAATGGAGCAGAACAAGACGGCAGCCACTAGGTACCGCCAGAAGAAGAGGGCAGAACAGGAGGCCCTCACTGGGGAATGTAAAGAGCTAGAAAAAAAGAATGAGGCTCTGAAAGAGAAGGCAGATTCCTTGGCCAAGGAGATCCAGTATCTTAAAGATCTGATAGAAGAGGTTCGCAAAGCAAGGGAGAAGAAAAGGGTCCCCTAGTTAGGGTAGTCACGAGTATGTGCGCTTGTATATAGGAGGCTGAAGCTGTGTTTTAATAAATTATTTTGTAGTGAAAGTANTTCAATATTAAGGTACAGATATAGAAATTAGTTGAATACTTCATGATAAGATAAACTGCAGAGGCAAAGGTGTTTTAGTTACGAACAATTTGATTAGTTCAACCAAAGGTTAAAACCATAGCTTGCAGTATTTGGAGATATTCGATTTTTGTTCATTACCCTAAATCTCACATAAAATTGAACAAATCTTAGTCAAAAATAACCATTATGAAACATAAACGTACAGCTAATTGAACACAGTCCAGAGTAAATCCTTTTAGCCTCCTTGCTCATCTTCCTCACTATAATTAACTGATGGATGGAGTCCACTTAGCTTTCATTCTGCTGTGATGGCCCAAGGTTTTGGGGAAGAGATAGATGAGTTAATCTTTCAATATGACTGTGGCTAGTCTTCCCTTGTCAGCAGGCTGCCTCAGGCAGTGTGGAGAGTAGATCTGACTGTCTTTTGCAGCTTGAACGTTGAGCTTCACCCACCAAGCTGTCTGGGTACTGATTCCCTGGAGCATTGTTCCATCATCTGCTCAACCAGAGACCCACAGGGTCACATGGCCTTTCCTTTCTTGTACCTCAGTTCCTCTGTGGCCAGAGCTTGCCTGTGACTTTATCTCCTTTCCGTTGCTGTCTCCACACCCTCCACAATGAGCACAGACGACTTCACCCAGTCCTACTTCCTGATGCTGCTGCCTATAAGGACCATCTCAGGTAGGGCAAGGGCTTCGATGGTGGCTCAAATGGTAAAGAATCTGTGCAATACAGGAAAACCAAGTTCGATTCTTGGGATGGGAAGATCCCCTGGAGAAGGGAATGGCAACCCACTCCAGTATTCTTGCCTGGAGAATTCCACAGACAGAGGAGCCTGGCAGACGATAGTCCAAGGGGTCCCAAAGAATAGGACACGACTGAAGGACTAACACGGTTGGGTGGGGAACCTGGGATAGGTCCCCTGCTCGGGCAGGTGATCAGAGGTGGCAGGCGAGGAGTGAGTGGTGAGTGTAAGAGTTAAACCACGGTTCCTTCTGTCTGCAACCTCAGCAAAGGATCCAGTGTCCCGCTTCTCTCGCCCACACCCCCACACCAGTCTCCTGACAGATACTCTGTTCTCCCTTGGGAAGCCAGATCGTGACTAGGAGGAAGTGCTGGAGGCTGGTTGCAGGCCCCTGTACAGATGAGCACTCCATGTGGCTCGTCTGAGTTTTCCAAGGCATCTTTCCCGGCCTTTGAATCCATTGGCAAGCACATGTTTCTTGCTGTGTTGATGAGTAGAATGTGAGTTGAGGGCCTGTTCCACTAAGTGAGATGAGATTAGAAGCCAAACCGGGATCCCATGAGGTCTCCTGTCTTTCCCAAGAGTTGAATTGCCACCCTCTCCCTGTGAAGTGTTTCTGTCACTCATGGTCCCAGGTGCACTCAGGGCTGCCAACCATGATGTATTGTAGCATCTGGTTTGAATAAACCAGGGATTTATTGCAGTCTCTGAGGGCTCTAGGGGAGGAAATGCAAACAGCAGCTTTCCCTAGGGAGGGCCGCAGGTAACAGGACCCCTGTGTTTTGCATCCTTAGGCACTGATGGGGATCTCCAAGAATTCTCAGCGAGACATTTCTTCTCTCCATCCTCATCTTTCCTAACTGGCCAGTGAGGCTGAGAGATAAGCGCTCTATTCTGAGTTCCTCTCTCTCCAGCCCAGAAGGAGATAATCAGGAAGATCAGGACTTGTAAAATTTGTAGAGAAGGGGTTTTAATTATGAACCTTTGCAGTTTGAGGCACAGTGCTGACCCCACAGTACACAGACCTCCCCTGAAGTGTTTTCCACACTGTAGTTTAACGAGTTGTTCTTTCCCACCCTCTGAGCTCAGGGAGTTGAAAGTTTTTTTGCCTTAACCTTTGAGTTCTCAGCATCCAGTTCAGGGAGCAGCCCATACACAGTACACTTTGTTGAATGAATAAATGCATTTACCTTTATATGGAGGTTTCTGGTTTATTACGCACAAATTTATTATTTCCTCTGAACCTCCAAACAGCCCTTTGAAGTGAATATTCCCATCATCGCTGTTTCCTGGGCAGGGAAACTGAGGCTGAGAAAGGTTTAGTGGCTTTCCAAAGATCACCCGAGTGGAGACTCAAGTCTAGATCTTTGACACCAAGGATCTTCCAGGTCCTTCTCCAGTGCTACACAGATGCTAGGCCTCTCCTGCCATCGTATAATAAACCAGCCAGTTACCTATCCTCTGAAATAATGCAAAGATGTAAACGCTGCCCTGGATCAGATCCACGAAGAGAAAGGCAGCCAAGGGTCCAATCTGACAGCGGGAGTTTGTAGGAGTGGGATCATTTCAGGGTCGGAGACATAGCCTCCACAACATGCCCAGGGACTCTGTAGGAACCTGTCTGCCAGCCTTTACTCCTTGTTATCGATTGAATAGCTTCAGGGTGGTCCCTCTCAGAGCTTTAGATAAAAACTCACTTGGGGCCTGTATGTCTGTCCTTAGAGCATTGTGGTGATGGGGTTAGTGGTGGAGGAGGCGGGACCAGCGCATTAGATGAGTCTTTACTTTTCACAAACAATTAAAGGGTTGTGTTTTTAGGGATTGCAAAGCAGTGAATGAAAGCTGGAGAAATTGGAAGTGGCAAAAATATTCAGAAAGTTGCTGTGTTGGAAACATGGGAAAAGTTGTCATGACGAGTGTCTCTGTTTTACAGTGAAGATAAGCGGAGTTTGATTGTGGGTTTCGCTTCCCCCTTGGGTTGGAGAAAGTGCCAAGTGCACGGTTGGCAAACTGGGGTTTGGGGGGTCAAAATCCGACCCACTGCCTATTTTTGTAGAGCTCATGAGCCAAGAATGCTTTTTTGCATGTTTAAATGGTTGAAAAACAAGAGAATATTTCCTGACATGTGAAAAATTATATGAAATTCATATTTCAGGGCCAGTAAGTCAAATGTTATTGGAGGACAGCCATACATGTTGCCTCTGGTGGGTTTTGTGCTACAGAAGAACCTGGAGGACTTGTGACAGGGGCCCACAGAGCCTCAGATAGTTACCGTGAGCCTCGACCGCGGGTTTGCTGACCCCTGACCCAGTGCCCCGCTTTGTTCCAGACAGAGACTTGAACCACTGCCAAGGCGCTAAACCCTGGAGTCTTTCTGATGTTGTCAGGAGTGGGTGCAGAACTGGACCCTTCAGAGTGCCCCCTCTTCCTCCCTCCCCGCTGGGGCGGGTGAGCTGCTACAGATTAAGCTGTGTTCTGCTGGAGTCCCTGGTTCGGGACTGGTCCTCTGCGTGCATCCGGTTCAGTCTGGGCTGTAGCCTTTTCTCATCTGACCTGCTCTGAGTGTCCTCATTCTCCAACACCCTGCCTCTCAGCCTCCCATCCCTCACCTTTAGACAATGAACAGCCTATGGTCCCTGAGAGCTTACTCTGGGCCAGTGTTTTCTCTCACTCATTTCTGAGGCTGAGACAGAAAATCCTAGGTAGTCGATATTCTTATCGTTATTCCCATTTTACAGATACAGAACTGAGGTTCAGAGACAGGCAGTAACACGCATGAGTCACAGACCCGTAAATAGCTGAGCTAGGACCCCAAACTTAAGTCATCTTGACTCTGGGGACCACAGAGTAGGAGAGGAAGGTGGGACTTGGGAGATGTGCAGCTGCTGAAGTGAGATTTTTTTCCATGAATGTTCCACCTTGGGATTCTTTTTTTTAAAATGTCTTGTTTTATGGCTGTTTCCTTAAAAAAATTTTTTTTTAGTAATTTTTTAAACTCTTTATTTTCTATTGGAGTATCAGTGATTTGCAGTGTTGTGTCAGTTTCAAGTGTACAGCAAAGTGATTCTGTTACACACATACGTGTATTTATTCTTTTTCAAATTCTTTTCCCATTTAGGTTGTTACATGATATCGAGCAGAGTTCCCAGTGCTATACAGTAGGTAAATGGGGGTTATCCGCTTTAAATGTAGCAGTGTGTACGTGTCAGTCCCTAACCATCCCTCACCCCACACCCAACCACAGTTCCTTCTCTTAAGTCTGTGGTCTGTTTCCTTCCTTGGTTCCCGCTCTGACTGCTTCGGCTACACCCGAACCAAATCCGACCCAGGGGATTACTGGTTCTGTTTCGCCCTGGACTAACTTCAAAACCACTTTTCTCTTTATTTTCTCCTGACGCAGCTGAGCAAGGGTGGAACATTCTTTAGACCCTTTACTAAAAGCAAGGAGGAAAACCAAATGGGAAACAAACCAAAAACTTAGAAACACCCCATTTCCCCTCAGTGAGGCTGGTTGACAGGCTGGCTTTGCAGACAGAGCACCCCCACCACACCACACCACACCCGGGGAAGGGTCTCACCCTGGGAAGGGTCCTACCCTGGGAAGGGTCCCACCCTGGGAAGGGTCTCGCCCAGGAGGTTCCTCTGGAAAGCTCTTGAAGATGTTCTCTCCCTGGTTTGTGGGAATACTCTCTGGAGGCCCAGCAGGAGCTGTCAGTAGAGCCCTTCTCCCAAGGAGACCGGCCAGGTTTGCCTTGGGAGCTCAGCACTTCACACCTTCCCTCTCGCAGTGCTTGCGGCTCTGTTCTCCCCCCTCACCTCGGCACTGCTGTTTTCTTCCTTGAGTCTGCCCTGCCTGGGCCATCTGGGTCACATCCTTGGCTCCAGAATGCATCCATCTTCCTTCTTAGAAATTTCTAATGGCCAGTAACCCATGACCTCCCTGCAGAGCACCCTGGAGCTGGCCATTTCCCCGACAACCATCACGTCTCCTGTAAAAGGCAATGCCTCTCGGTCCAGAGAAGGGGTCCAGAGAGCCCCCCAGCTTTCACACACTGAGGACTGGCTCCCTACTTTGTTTGTCCTACCTCTTCCCACAAACCCACTTTTCTGAGTAAATTTCCATTCTCCACCTCCCTGTAAGGAGTGTGCTTCTCTCCATGGGGACTTTGGGTGAAGTCACCTTCCCTCGCAGTGTCTCTTCCTGCCCTTCCCCGATGGCTTCTGATATCTGCCCTTGGCTTCAGCCCCACCTCACTCATCTCAGGCCTTGTTACTGGTCGATTGAACTTCTGCTTTCTTGTCTCTTTTTCAGTAGAGACTGCTCCACGTGGTCGATAATGTGGGGGTTGACTTTGTAGGTAAAGAAATCCTTCCTGCCATAACTTTCAACTGCTCCCAGGGGACAGGGGTGTTGTACAGAGTTTGCAAAGTGGATCCCCTAGGAATGCTGGCTTCCGTCCAAAGCCAACCAATTCAAAGACAGGGTAGTCTGGCCCATTGTGGAACTTTGGGTGCATTCTACAGAAAGCAAGAAAAAAAGGGGAGGGAGGGAGGAATAGTGGGGAGAGAACTTGATCTGGTTAAATAGGGCAACATACAGTATTAATAAGGATGTCATCATCCTTAAAGCTCTTGTTAGCTCTCTGCCTCCTTCGGCTATTGCATATGAGATACTATTTCTTCATAATAAGCACGAAGAGGGATTATACAGTTTATTTTCTTGGCAATGTTCATATTAATGACATGATGACTTTAAATCTGTTTTCTGTTTTTCAGTAGGTATTAGTGTTGTATTATTTGGGGAAAATGTATATTTCTCTTTTCTTTAGGCATTGAAATGAAACTTCAAAATCTATTCTTTTTTTATGATAACTGTCATGCCAACCTTAAACAATTTTAAATAAATTTCACTTAGGAAAGCGATCAAAACAGTGTGTTTTCTAAACATTTTCCTTTCCAATTGAGTAAGTACCAAGCTATTTGAACTATAAAGGGATGAATGTGAGTGAATATGTGTGATTTTTTTTTTTTTTTTTTTGCTATTTAGGAGGTAAGGGACTCTCTGAAAAAAAATGCTGAAAGGTCCAGGAACTCAGAATTTAGCATTTGCTGATGACCTCACATTTTCACTTAGCCTCTTAAGCTTGATATGATCAGTAGCATTTCCCCCCTCCAATTACCTTAGTAATTCTGATTTTTAAAATACCCAATATAAGAAAATCCAACCTCCTAACTTCTGGTTCCAAGATATCTGGGAGGAGGGCTGTTTTACTCTGTGATCAGCCTTCGGAGGCTCTGCTGCGGGTCTCATTCTGGAGAGCGGCAGTGAGCACTAAGTAGTGTTTGCTTGTCCAGCAGCCCCTCCTAGATACCCTGCCCCACCTTGCTAGTTCCACCAGCTGACCCAGAACTGGTAAAGCCAGAGGCACCAGTGCACGTATATTGTCACAGACCCAGGAGGGAAGCAAAAGAGATGACCCTCCAGTCTGGCCTCTCTCTCACTCTTTGTTCTTCCTTTCCTTTCTTCTCGAGTTGTCCCTTATCATTTGGAAACATAGAGCATCCAGTTGACCAGCCACCACTACACACCTGCCGCCCTCTGCTTCATCTTTGCCTCCAACCAGCCTCCTGAAAAGACTGGGCTTTACAAAATGCCTCACTGTTTTCATCTTCGCGTGATTTCTGGAAACTCCTGTGATCTGAGTGCCACCGGATCCTTAACCTTTTGTTGCTGTTGTTTAGTCGCTCAGCTGTGTCTGACTCTTCTGTGACCCCAGGAACTATAGCCTGCCAGACTCCTCTGTCTGTGGATTTTCCAGGCAAGAATACTGGAGTGGGTTCCCTGCCATTTGAGTGGGTTTCCTTCTCCAGAGGGGTCTTCCTGATCTGTATTGGCAGGAGAATTCTTTACCACTGAGCCACCAGGGAAGCCCAACCATCTTTTAGCCAAGTCCAAAGCCTTTTTCTTCACTCTTCATTTTCCTTGAAACTTCTACACCACTTGAAAATTTGGGCCAGATTTTCTCTCCTGCATCCCCTTTCTCTGTAGGCATTCAGATGTCCCTTCTACCCCTTGAGATGCACACCATGCTTGTTTCTAGCCCTCCTTTTTCTTGACTCTGGGTTAGTGGGGTTCCTTAAGTAGGGTGACCATATAATTTTTCATCCAGACCAAGCTATCTTTGGGAATGAAAGGATGAAAAATGCCAACAGGCACAAACAGAGCTCATCCCAGGCAAACAGAAATATCTGGTCACTCTCTCCTTAAGGTTCAGTGGGGAAGGAAGTAGAGAAGAGCTAAGGACAGGATGCAAATGACCGTAGATTAAGGAGCATTCATAAATCCATTTTAGAGTGGTTTAGCTACTTCTACTTAGAATCTCAAGTAAAAAAATTAAGCTTCACATTCATGAATGAATCCTGTTACCTGAGAAGTGTCAGAGCAGATTAGGGAAGAAAAGATGGGTGGGGAGAGAGGTCAAGGAGAGGAGAAGTCAGAGCTTGATTGGAGCAGGTCCTGTGGTCCTCTGTGGGTTTGCCCTTACAGGTAGAGATGAACTTGGTGCTGAAACCACTTCCATGCCCTTTTCAGCCCAGGGTTGCCCAAGATCAGTAGCACTGAGTGGCCAGCAGGGTAGGCAGCCATGATGATTTTGCACAAAATATTCCAGGAGCTGTTGGCAGCAAAGATGTTGGATATGGAAAGAAACAGAGCAACTGCATTGAAAATGTAGAAAATGAGAAAATAGCTGATGGCTTTGATGGCTCCCAGGTGAGCCTCCATGCTGGGGTCCCTGGAGCCAGTGGCATTGTTTTTCATGTGGAAGGTGTATCTTTTGAGAGAGATGATCAGCAGGGTGGCCGCCAGCATAAACATGATCAGAGGGATGAAGATCCCCAGGTAAAGGGTGGTAACCAAGTTGCCCATGTTGGTCTCGGAGAAGTACACCTTCTCAGTGGAGTTGGAGGAGGGGACGGGGACGGAATTGTTCACATACACATTGAAGATACCTCTAGAGAAGGGAAAGCTGGAGCAAAAGGAGAAGAACAAGGAGAGCCTCACAAGCCCAGGCATCAGCCCCATGACCTTCCTCTTCATCACGGAGAACCACGGGTGAGTAAAGCTTGCGATTCTGAGACAATAGAAGAAGGTCCCTGGAGCCAGTGGCATTGTTTTTCATGTGGAAGGTGTGTCTTTTGAGAGAGATGATCAGCAGGGTGGCCGCCAGCATAAACATGATCAGAGGGATGAAGATCCCCAGGTAAAGGGTGGTAACCAAGTTGCCCATGTTGGTCTCGGAGAAGTACACCTTCTCAGTGGAGTTGGAGGAGGGGACGGGGACGGAATTGTTCACATACACATTGAAGATACCTCTAGAGAAGGGAAAGCTGGAGCAAAAGGAGAAGAACAAGGAGAGCCTCACAAGCCCAGGCATCAGCCCCATGACCTTCCTCTTCATCACGGAGAACCACGGGGAGTAAAGCTTGCGATTCTGAGACAATAGAAGATATTGAGCCAGGCAGCAAGCCAGAGGTTGGAGTAGTTCAGAAACATGACGATGGTTTTGAAAAGTATGTATACTCTTTTTTCATTGTAGATGACCCAGAACAGCAGACTGTACGTGTTTTCCAGCATCATCCAAATCTGTAGCAAGAGCCTGGAAAGGCTCAGCATGAGCAGAATGCAGTCACCAACGGGGAGTCTTTTGCCTCTGACCCACTCGGCTCCGTGGATGACGGTGATGAAGCCATTCCCAGCGATGCCGATGGTGCACTCTATTGCAGAGACCACCAAGGTGAAGATGATCTTGAACCTGGTCGTGTCTTTATCCATCGCATCCGTGTTCACTGTCACCATCCTCTTTGGCTCTGATGTTCAGATTTCTGCCTGAAGAACTGGTGCCTTCTCTGCAACTGTCTGATCCTGACTCAGTGTAATTATGTTTTTTTCTTTCCAGTTAATGGTTATTGCCAATTTTTCTTCATTTGCTTGTCATGTGACCACAAGTTAGTGGCTTGAAATGCAAATGATGAGAGGATCTGGTTGCCGGCTGTCTCCATTTTTCATCAAGACCCATTTGTCTTGGGCTTTCAGAAGCTCATTGGGGGGAAAAAAAAATTTAGCCAGGCTCCTATCCCAGCACCCTCCCACCTTACCTACCTTTGTTGTTTAGTCAATCAGCTGGTGTCCGACTTTTTGTGACCTCATGGCCTGTAGTCTGCCAAGCTCCTCTGTACATGAGATTTCCCAGGCAAGAATACTGGAGTGGAGTGCCATTTTTGTCTCCAACCTACCTATCTTATTTAAGTCCATATTTTACTGACTTTATAGGGCAAGAGTCCCAGTTTAGGAATCACAGTCTTTTTTTTCTTATCTCACAAGACTTGTTACCTGCTAAATTATCCATGAAAATGGGAACAGATTCTTTTGATCTGCTTTCTCCTGCTTCCTTTGTTATCTCCTTTATTTGGGTAGAGACTTTTTTCCTATGGTTAGTTATGAGTCAGAATTTCCCATCAGCTCATATCTGATCATTTTTACTTAGAATCAAGTTTCTTTCAGAAAAGCTAGCGATTATAGTGTCCTTAAACAGTACTCAGAAAACCAAAATTGGGTGTCATTTGGGTTAGAGACAAAAAACTCCCATATGACAGTTTTCATTGTTTGTGTGTTTATCACCAATTCTAATTTACCAAGATCCATGTCAATATTTGTGCCTAGAATCAAGTAGAGTTAGCCCGGGAAGCCTTCAGAGTGTTTTGAACATAGTGTTGAAGTTGGAAAATGTGACAAAACATCATTACTTGAAATTTAATTCCCTACTTCTTTGCCCTGGCTGTGTAGCAGAATGAACTCTGGAACATATGTATGTGTATAAAATATAAAATATTTATAAATATATATGGGCTTCCCTGGGGACTCAGACAGTAAAGAATCTGCCTGCAGTGCGGGAGACCCAGGTTTGATCTTGGGTTGGGAAGATCCCCTGGAGAAGAGAGTGTCTACCCACCCCGGTATTCTTGCCTGAAGAATCCCATGGACAGAGAAGCCTGGTGGACTATAGTCCATGGGATTCCAAAGAGTCAAATGTGACTCAGCAACTAATACCTTCACTTTTACAAATATATAAATCAATAAAATATAATTAAAGTATAATATAATAAATGAAGCAGAAAATAAAATATAAAATATTATATATATGTATATATACATATATATATGCTCAGGACTCATTCCTAATCTATTTAGTCAGAATCTAGGAGATAAAAGGAAACATGGCACTAATAAATATGATTAACAAAGGGTTACACAAACCTTCAATTTGTAAAAAAAAAAAAACATAACATCTAGGAAGTATTTACAATAAAACACAAGAAAATGAGGAAGAGAATCAGAGAGAAAAGCCCAGGCATGCTGTAGCTTCTGAAAAAGCTAAGAGATCTCACAGTCACCATTGAGAACCAAGGTCTTAGCTAGAGCCCAGTGGGTCTTGGGTCAAATCTGGTCTAAAGCTGTACTTTTCTTGTAGTGCCTGATGCTGGTCAACAGTGGTTCACCGGCATTTGATTTTTATCCTATAGGCCAACATCTAAATTTAGGAGACTGCCTATACGTACACACAAAAATCTGTCTTCTCTGAAAAATTAAAAAATTGGGCATTATCGAGTCTTCATGGTGAATTGTTTGAAGCAGAGTTGTGTCTGTCTATGCAAAACGCGTGTACATGCTTTCTAGTGTTGTAGTATTCACCAGTTCTTTGGAGAAGGGAATGGCAGCCCGCTCCGATATTCTTGCCTGGAGAACCCCACGGACAGAGGAGCCTGGCGGGTTACCGGCCATGGGGTTGCAAAGAGTTGGACATGACTAAGCAACTAACACATTCACCAGTTCCTAATGTCTTCTTGACCCTGAGGCTTCATGCCAGTGTACTTGTCCTATTTTTATAATATAAATGGAGGAGTAATAAAATGGATTTCCCCAACCTCAAATTAATTTTATTTCAAATACAGGGACTTTTATTATAAAATTATATTATTAAATCATATTTGTATAAAAATATCACCAGACACAGTCATATATTACAAAATTAAGAAAGCATTGGTTAGAGAAATGAAAATTCATGTCAAGCCAAAGACTGGTACGTGAATGACTATTAATTCATGATAGCTAGAGACAGGAAATAAGATTCTTTGACAAGTTCTGCATCTTCAGTAACAGAGTCATTAACTTATCTTACTTCTACTAACAGAGGGGAGTAATTGTCAACAGCTTTCACATATTCAGTTCAGTTTGGTTGCTCAGCTGTGTCTGACTCTTTGCAACCCCATGGACTGCAGCACGCCAGGTCTCCCTGTCCATCACCAACTACTGGAGTTTATCCAAACTCATGTCCATCGAGTCGGTGATGCCATCCAGCCATCTCATCCTCTGTCATCCCCTTCTCCTCCTGCCCCCAATCCCTCCCAGCATCAAGGTCTTTTACAGTGAGTCAACTCTTTGCATGAGGTGGCCAAAGTACTAGAGTTTCAGCTTCAGCATCATCCTTCCAAAGAATATTCAGGAATGATTTCCTTTAGGATAGACTGGTTGTATCTCCTTGCAGTCCAAGGGACTCTCAAGAGTCTTCTCCAACACCACAGTTCAAAAGCATCAATTCTTTGCCTTTCAGCTTTCTTTATAGTCCAACTCTCATATCCATACATGACTACTGGAAAAACCATAGCCTTGACTAGATGGACCTTTGTTGGCAAAGTAATGTCTCTGCTTTTTAATATGCTATCTAGGTTGGTCATAACTTTCCTTCCAGAGAGTAAGCATCTTTTAATTTCATGGCTGTGGTTACCATCTGCAGTGATTTTGGAGCCCCCAAAAATAAAGTCAGCCACTGTTTCCCCATCTATTTGCCATGAAGTAATGGGACCAGATGCCATGATCTTAGTTTTCTAAATGTTGAGTTTTAAACCAACTTTTTCACTCTCCTCTTTCACTTTCATCAAGAGGCTCTTTAGTTCTTCTTTACTTTTTGCCATAAGGGTAGAGTCATCTGCATATCTGAGGTTATTGATACTTCTCCCGACAATCTTAATTCCAGCTTGCGCTTCTTCCAGCCCAGCGTTTCTCATGATGTACTCTGCATACAAGTTAAATAAGCAGGGTGACAATATACAGCCTTGAACTTCTCCTTTCCCAGTTTGGAACCAGTCTGTTGTTCCATGTCCAGTTCTAACTGTTGCTTCCTGACCTGCATACAGATTTTTCAAGAGGCAGGTCAGGTGGTCTGGTATCCTATCTCTTTCAGAATTTCCCACAGTTTATTGTGATCCACACAGAGGCTTTGGCATAGTCAATAAAGCAGAAATAGATGTTTTTCTGGAATCTTCCTTTTTGATGATCCAGCAGATGTTGGCAATTTGATTTCTGGTTTCTCTGCCTTTTCTAAAACCAGCTTGAACATCAGGGAATTCACGGTTCACGTATTGCTGAAGCCTGGCTTGGAGAATTTTGAGCATTACTTTACTAGCATGTGAGATGAGTGCAATTGTGTGGTAGTTTGAGCATTCTTGGCATTGCCTATCTTTGGAATTGGAATGAAAATGGACCTTTTCCAGTCCTGTGGCCACTGCTGAGTTTTCCAAATGTGCTGGCATATTGAGTGCAGCACTTTCACAGCATCATCTTTTAGGATTTGAAATAGCTCAACTGGTATTCCTTTACTTCCACTAGCTTTGTTCATAGTGATGCTTCCTAAGGCCCATTATGAAGCAACAAATTCATTTTTCGTTTTTTTTTTCTTGTGGTCCCAACTTACACAAATTTGTAATAAATAAGATTTCCCCAAATTTCTTGCACATTATCCTTGATTTCTATTGATCTGATACCATCTTCTATTGGTTTTCATTCCTGTTTTTCTCTGATTTTAAGAGGTGAGAGCAATGATAGGCAGGCACTGTATTTATAGGGATGTGGGGTCAACTTATTATTTGTTTTTTTGACTCTCATTTGGGGAGCTAGAATGGAGGCACCTTTTATTTTGGGGAACTCTCATGGTGGAACCAAATACCAAAGTTTTCAAATTGTCAGCTATTAAGTTCAAAAACTGGTCCAAGTGTAGGACAGAACAACTTTGGAAGAACATATGATTAGGGAGCCATTTTCTTTTCATTTCTCTCTCAGGCTCCACCATGAAGACTGGAAAATGCTTTTCCAAGGAAGAGGAATGAGAGAGGGCGAGGGAGGAGTTATTGAGGGTAAGCGTCTCTCTGAAAGGGGCCCTACTTCGTGGTGCATCCCTCGTGGCTATGTGGGGGTGTCAGTGGCAGGGGCCTTTGCAGGCATACTCACTGTCCCACCATCCATCCACCCTTGGGAGAATTGCTATTTCTGCCTTGTGTTCACAAAAAGAGTTTGGAAATTTGCTGAGGGACTTAGATTCCAAGGGAGTCTGGAGTCTTGGAGTCCCCTACCAAGGAGGTGTTGCAAGCTTGGGTCCAGATGAAGCCAATGCAAGGACGGAGGACATTCATGGAAGAGACTCCCCTCTCTTTTCCCCTCCTGCCCCCCAGAAGTCTCTTATCTCCAAGCAACTATATGTCATCTCAGGGAGTATAGAAATCCTAAGGAAATCTTAGAATCATAGTATTTAAGCCTAGTATGACTGAGAAAACACTAAAGTATCATTGGTTTAGGGAGCAGCATCAACTCAGTGAGAGGGATAAACATGAACAAGATTTTCCCTTCAATCAGAGTGTTCAACCCTCTGCTTTTGAATCTTCTCTCATCCTGTTGTTGAACCCAAGTTCATGTGTCTGAGGCACCATGAGGCCAAACTGAAATAGAATTTAGAGCAAAGAAAGATATATCAGTAGTATCCCTTGCTGCTGCTACTGCTGCTAAGTCGCTTTAGTGGTATCCGACTCTGTGCGACCCCACAGATGGCCTCCTACCAGGCTCCTCTGTCCCTGGGATTCTCTAGGCAAGAACACTGGAGTGAGTTGCCATTTCCTTCTCCAATACGTGAAAGTGAAAAGTGAAAGTGAAGTTGCTCAGTCGTGTCCGACTCTGAACGACCTCATGGACTGCAGCCTATCAGGCTCCTCCATCCATGGGATTTTCCAGGCAAGAGTACTGGAGTGGGGTGCCATTGCTTTCTTCGTAGTCATGTCCAATTCTTTTGCAACCCTATGACTATAGCCTGCCAGGGTCCCCTGTCCATGGGATTCTCTAGGCAAGAATAGTTGCCAAGCCCTCCTCCAGGGGATCTTCCTGACCCAGGGATCAAACATGGGTCTCCTGTGTTGCAGGCAGATTCATTATCTTCTGATCTACCAGGGAAGACCTCCACTACTTTTATTAGTAGAGGAGGTACAACTCAGAAGGTGGAGACCTAGACTTATCTCAGATCCATCTGGTTGGCTGGGACGCAAGGCTTTTAAAGGCAAAAAGGTAAAGAAGAAGACGTCTCTGTGATTTCACCTTCCTGATAAGGCCTCAGCTGCAGACTTCCCAGCGCCGTCTTGTGATTCGAGGTGTCTTTGGTGATTGCAACTGATCTATGCATGCCTGCAAAGCCGACTAGTAAATCATGGTCTTGTCATGTAGCAACTTCTTCCAGGAGAGAGCAGAAGCCATGACTGAGGCATTTTATTATTTACTTAGAGCTTCTGTGATGATTCAGAAGCTTCAGTTCTTAATTGATCCTCCTGGAGCCATCAATTTCAAGTCTGCTTGGGGCAGCCGGTTAAAGCCACAGGATGCGGTCTCTGCAGTGTGGGGTCATAAATTAAGACATTAGTTTAAGTTAACTTTGTTGGGCTTATTTTCCTTTGTTTCTGCTTTCCCTCACTTCCCTAGCTGGAACTGCTTATATCTGCTCTTCAGAACTCAAAGAAAGGTCTAGGAGTCTAAAACCATTGCCTACAAACAAGAAACAGGGGACATGGAGAGGTTTTCCTACCCAGGAGGACCCCACAGGGTCCTGCTTGGTTTCAATCCCATAGTGATATCTTAGGCAGGCTGAATCTTTTCTAGTCTTCTTTGACTCAATCCAATTTTGTTTCATACTGGTTTGAATCTTATCTTTTCTGCTTTTCCTCAAGTACAGCTTGAGCTGAGACCCCATCTGCTTGGGTTGAGTGGGAATGGGGACACCCATTTCTCTTTCCTCTTCCTCCAGGGTCCTGGCATGGGAGAGAGGGGACTGGGGATGTCTCAGTATTCTCCTGGTGGCGTGGTAAGTGTGCTCCCTAAGGATGCTGCTGCTCCTCCAACACCATCTGGCCACGATGCCTCTGGGAGCAGGCATCCCCATTCCGGCTGTCTCCTGAGGACCCTGAATGAGTGCTTCAGAGGGCTCTGCGGCAACTCCCCAGTGTTCTGCCTGTGACTCACATCACCCACCTCTCCCTCCCTCCCCTCTGCTTTTTTTTTTTTTAACTTTATTTATTTAACTGGAGGATAATTGCTTTACAATATTGTGATGGTTTTGGCCATACATTAACATGAATTTGTCATAGGTATGCCATGTGTCCCCTCCCCTTTAATCCCACCTCCCACCTCCCTTCCCACCCCATCCCTCTAGGTTGTCTCAGAGCATTGGCTTTGGCATGGAAGCATATACATTAGCACATGTAAATAGCCAGTGGGAAGCTGATGTATAATCCCAGGAACCTTCATTTTTTTTTTTTAAAGCATAAACCTAGGTGGAGGGTTGCTCTTGTGATCTTGGCTGGTTACAGTAGGGCTGGTGTTTTCACCTTTTGGTCAACTTTTCAGGTAAGCATGTAATCTTAGTTCTTGGCACTTCTTTAATTGGTTCTTCTCAATCCTGCCTGCATAGCAGAATTGCCTGAGTTGCTTGAAGGGCTTATAAAGAAATCCACAGCCAGGTCATATCCTCAGAAATTCTGAGCAATTGCTCTGGGGAAGACCTGAGCATTGGCATCTCCAAAGCTCCCCATGACAAGTTGAACATGGAGCAGGGGAAGGTTGAGAACCACTGCAGCTAAGGGGTGGGCTTCTCCGGTGGCTCAGCTGTAGAGAGTCCTCCTGCCAATGCAGGAGATGCAGGTTCGATCGCTGGGATGGGAAAATCCCCTGGAGAAGAAAATGGCCACCCACTGCAGGATTCTTGCCTGGGAGATCCCATGGACAGAGGAGCCCGGTGGGCTACAGTCTATGGAATCACAAAGAGTCAAACATGACTTAGTGACTCAACAACAATAACCACCACAACAGGTAAGGGGTACTTTCCTGTGCGGTTTAGAGTATGGGCTCTAGGGTCTATTCTGGGACAACAGAAACTTGGCCTCTCATCTTTGTGGAACTGACCAAATGACTTCCTGGGGGAGAATAAGAGGTCCAGTTCTTCATCAGGTAGAGGGACACCAGATCTAGAGGATGAACTATAAAAATTATAGTATTTTTAAAAACTGAGTTTTGCTCTTGTGAAAATCACTTCTACTATATAATGTTAGAAAAGCAAAAATATTTCTCATGTCTATGAAAAGGAAGAAAAAGAAGATAAACCTAGAGGGTCAAATGTTCTTCATAAACTTAAAATCATTCCTGTATGCTTACTTGGCAAAGGATATGTGGACAAAAAAAATGTTACCTGCCATTTCAGCAAACAACGAATTATGCCCACCATTAAGCATCAGCCACGGTAGCCACCCATGAAGGGGTGCCCTGAGGGGAAATTCCAGATGGAAGAAAAAATGATACAGCCTAGATAGTTAAGTGAAAGTTAGTCAGTGTCTGACTCTTTGTGACCCCATGGACTATAGAGTCCATGGAATTCTCCAAGCCAGAAAACTGGAAAGGGTAGCCTTTCCCTTCTCCAGGGGATCTTCTGAACTCGGGGATCGAACCCAGGTCTCCTGCATTGCGGGCGGATTCTTTACCAGCTGAGCCATAGGGAAGCCCAAGAATAATGGAGTGGGTGGCCTATCCCTTCTCCAGGGGATCTTCCTGACCCAGGAATTGAGCCAGGGTCTCCTGCACTGCAGGCGGATTCTTTACCAGCTGAGCTCTGAGGGAAGCCTCATAGCTAGATAGTTAAGATGCATACCAAAGGAATAATTTCAATGAGCCCAGACCTGAAAAGCATCTTCCCATATATAGAAAAACACTAAAATCGTTAACTTGTGACGTCAATTTTGTATGTGTGTATGATTAGCAATAATCTTTTGATGTTCAGCTACATATTCCGTGCCACCCCCACCCCCGGCTACAAAAACTCCTATATATCCTGGCTCTTCCCTTACCTCTTTTGAACAGTTCCTTAGAGCTATCTGACAGGCTGCCTCTCAGGCTGTAGTCAGTCTTTCATTAATGTCCCTGAATAACATATAACCTGTAACGTTTAGGTTGTGCATCTTTTTTTTTTTCTTTCACTGACAGCTGTAATGAAAGAAAACAGCCTAGATGTCCCATGAAATGAACCACTGTAAGAACAAAGACCAGGGATGTGGAAGAGATGTGATCAAAACCGAATGGGCTTCTGAGAGAACTGAAATGTCAGCAAGGCTTGTTCTGGTTGTTCATAAAATAAGCAGTTATGTATTTAAGTGAAAAATCTGCTTGGAACATCACATTCTTCACAGATAGCAAGTTGTAAAAGAGTGTCTTTTGAATATAGCGGAAACTGAGTCCTGAAAAGACAGAAGCACGTGCAAGTGTAACTAGAAATACTATTGCTCAAGGTCCCGAAAATGTGGCTAGGAAATGAAAAGATAAATTGTGTGAAAAGTTTTAAATGTTGTGACATTTGCTATTGCAGCCAAGAGTAGATATTTAGTAGTACTAAGATGTAATAATTAGCTTCGTTTATTCACTGTGGGTTTGAGAATTTTTATGATTGAAAATATTTTGGACAGTGTGCCCACGACAGGCACAACAGGGGGAAGCAATTAAGAATTCATTTTTGTAATAGAGGAAACTTTCAAACAATTTAATGTTGGTGATGTTTCTGGGATAGAAGATGATGCTAATGTTGGACTTGCCCTTAAAGGTAAGTTTCATGTTGCAAGTTACCTAAGGATACAGTCATTACACCTACTCATTTGCATTATTCAGCAGGAATTGCTCTCTGCTAGAAGTTAAAAATGGAACACGTCACAGACACAGAGCTTAGCACCTGTAAGCTGGATAACCTCCTAGGCCTTGGACCAGCAAGCTCTGTTGGATGAGCTGGACACATAGCATGGCAGTCTCCTCCCTGCAGGTAGATGGAGAGGCTAAGTCATAGCTGAAGCTAAGGAGAAATGGTGAACTGTTGACACAAACTCACATCATCTGAGGGAAAAAATATCTTTGCTTATGTTAAGCAGCAAAGGTTGTTACCACATAACTGGCCTTTTGGGTTAAAAGATGCTTTGAATATTTCCTTGCAAGGCCATCAACCGTAGTTATAAAACACGGAGACAGTTATCTGGCATAGTGTTATCTGGTCCTCTTTTCTGTGCTAGAATTAGTTGGTGGAACTAGAATTGTTGGCCTGAATTCCGTGATGGATACACTGACCATTGACGTGGCTTATTGATCTCAAATTCTGAAGACAGTCTCCCCCTGTTCTGTGCCTTTTTGTCAGTCCTTACCTATAACATGGAAGGTGATCTGTGTTGTCATACAGGATGGAAAATGTAATATAGTGACACCGGGAAGTCAGACTCTTGCAAACATCTTAGCAATTGTGCAAGATTTTTTTTGAAACTCTTTGAAAATGCCTATGGTTTTCAGTAGCTCCTTTCCAATATTAAACACCCCTTCTTATCTAGACTATCTGTCAAGGTTGAATTCTGTGTTCATATCAGACTTGAAACAAGATTTACAGTGACATATTGGTGCCAAAGAAAAAGTTGCAGATTTCTGGTTCCAAAATAAAAGTCAATGAATTGTGAAAGAAAATGTTAGAAGTAGAATATTCCTGTTTTTATCTTAACTTTTTTTCCCAATTTTGAATTTAAGATACAGTTGTTAATATCATACACGCATATATTATGTGGCTTGGTTGCAGTCATAGTTCAGAAAAATAGTTTGATCATTTCCTGGCAGTTGGCTTATTTTTCTTACCAGCGACATAGACCTTTATGTTCTTGGCTTTTGTAGACTGCAGTTTTCAATGATTTTTTTCAACTTATGTCCTTGTGCGGGCAATGAATTTTTTAGTGGCTCTAAAGCTTAGCTAACATTTTTCACCATAAGATGGAGCCTATGAATCCTTCTTGGAAAATCAAGCAATTACTTAATTCTTCCACTAGTGGGAGGACGTGCTCTTTCTTTCTAAGTAGGAGCCTCAGGAAGGTATTAAAAACCTTTTCTATTATATTTTAGGTGGTTGACTAAGAGTTTTACCTACTCACTTTTAGGGGCAGTTTCTGAACCTTTTTATTCATGGTCAAAAATAAAGCTTTTTTGAGAAAATTCATATCTGTCTCTTAAAAATGTATTTTAATTAGCATGTTGGTTAATATTTATTTTTGAAAGACATATTGCAAATAAAAACTACATTCCTTAATTAGACTAACTTTCGATGGTGACAGAGTCTGTTTCTAAAGAGCCCCAAACATCAGAATACTGGGAAAGCAGTACACACTGTGCTTGGCCAGACAGCTGGTATAGCACATCAAGCTTTCCATTCCGAGATGAGTGGACGTCCTTAGGGCAGGAGGATGTTGCTGAGTATCAAATGATGCATCTTGGATAGTCCCTTTTCACCTGCTTTGGATTTCTACTCAAGTTCTCTGTAGGCTCTTTCTGTACCAATGGGTAGTTACTTGTCTACTTATGTTCTTCTCATCCAATCCAGGAAGTGGTAATGCAATCTCATTTAGACCCATTACTCAAATCTTTTTTGCCTTAAATTAAATGACTCCTTGCACTTAGGAAGTGTAGTAGCCATTATTTTTCTTAAAAAAAAAAAAAGGAGTCCTGTTTATTTATTCATTCAACATATGTTGATTAATTGCAGACTATATCACAGGCATTGGATATAAACAGTAAGTGAGACAAATTTGTGAAACTTAGTTTAGTTTGTGTGTGTGTGTGTGTGTGTGTGTATGTGTGTATGTGTAGGAAATATGGGGGGAGAGGTGTGAGGGTATTTGAGCAGGGCAGATTATATAATTTCAGGTGGTGATAAGTGCCATAAACAAAGCATTGATTTTCAACAAAGGTTCCAAAACTGTTTAAAGGGGGGAGAATAGTCTTAAAAAATGATAGAGCAAGTGAATATCCTCATGCAAAAGAATGAAGTTAGACTTCTGTCTCGTACCATGCACAAAAAGTAACTCAAAATGGGTCAAAGACTTAAATGTAACAGCTAAAATGATTGAACTCTTAGAGGAAATATGTAAGTGTAAATTTCTGTGACTTAGATTACACAAAGTTTTCCTACATATGACATGTAAAGTACAAGAAATAAAAGAAGAATTTCAAATATTGAACTGTAAAAATTTAAAGGTTTGTGCTTCACAAGGCACAATTAAGAAAGTAAAAAGACAACTCACATAATGGGAAGAAATATTTGCAAATCACATATATTGCAAGAGTCTAGTATCTAGAATATTCAAAGAACTCTTACAACTCAGCAATAAAAAGAATGCTCAATTAAAACACAGGCTAAGGATTTGACGATACTTTTTCTAAAGAAAATATACAAATAGCCAGTAAGTACATGAAAAAAAGCATGCAGCCCCATTAGTCATCAGGGACATGCAAATCAAAACCACAAGAAGCTACCATTCACACCCACTAGGATGGCAAAAATACAAGACAATCCCAAGTGTTGGCAGGGATCTGGAGAAATTAGAATCCTCATATTTTGCTGTTGTGAATTTAAAATGGTGCAGCTACTTTGGAAAACAGTGCAGCAGTTCTTCAAAAAGTTAACCACATCGCTACCATGTGATTGAGAAATTATACTCCTAGGTAGGATAAAACAACTGAGAACATGTCCACACATATGTTCATGAATGTTCATAGCAGCATTTGTATGATTGTCAAGATGAGAAAACAACATGATGTCTGATGAATTTTTAAAAAAATATGGTATATCCTTTCAATAAAATATTCAGCCATGAAAAAGGAATGAAGATACAAATATATTCCTGGATACACTTTGAAAACATTATGCTAAGTAAAAGAAGCCAAACACAAAAGGCCGTATTTTGTCTGATTCCATCCATCTTAAATGCCCCAAATAGGCCAATTCACAGAGATAGAAAGTAGATTGGTGATTGATCGTGACTGAAGCAACAGTTAGAACTGGACGTGGAACAACAGACTGGTTCCAAATACGAAAAGGAGTACATCAAGGCTGTATATTGTCACCCTGCTTATTTAACTTCTATGCAGAATACATTGTGAGAAATGCTGAACTGGAAGAAACACAAGCTGGAGTCAAGATTGCCAGGAGAAATATCAATAACCTCAGATGTGCAGATGACACCATCCTTATGATAGAAAGTGAAGAGGAACTCAAAAGCTTCTTGATGAAAGTGAAAGAAGAGAGTGAAACAGTTGGCTTAAAGCTCAACATTCAGAAAATGAAGATCATGACATCTGGTCCCATCACTTCATGGGAAATAGATGGGGAAACAGTAGAAACAGTGTCAGACTTTATTTTGGGGGGCTCCAAAATTATTGCAGATGGTGGCTGCAGCCATGAAATTAAAAGACGCTTACTCCTTGGAAGAAAAGTTATGACCCACCTAGATAGCATATTCAAAAGCAGAGATATTACTTGGCCAACAAAGGTCCGTCTGTAAAGGCTATGGTTTTTCCTGTGGTTATGTATGGATGTAAGAGTTGGACTGTGAAGAAGGCTGAGCGCCGAAGAATTGATGCTTTTGAACTGTGGTGTTGGAGAAGACTCTTAAGAGTCCCTTGGACTGCAAGGAGATCCAACCAGTCCATTCTGAAGGAGATCAGCCCTGGGATTTCTTTAGAAGAAATGATGCTCAAGCTGAAACTCCAGTACTTTGGCCACCTCATGCGAAGAGTTGACTCATTGGAAAAGACCCTGATGCTGGGAGGGATTGGGAGCAGGAGGAGAAGGGGACGACTGAGGATGAGATGGCTGGATGGCATCACTGACTCATTGGACATGAATCTGAGTGAACTCCGGGAGTTGGTGATGGACAGGGAGGGCTGGCATGCTGCGATTCATGGGGTCACAAAGAGTCGAACATGACTGAGTGACTGAACTGAACTGAACTGAGGGAGGGAAAACGTGGAATAACTGCTAAAGAAATGGGGTTTCCTACTGGGATGTTGAAAATGTTCCAGAATTAGATAGCAGTGATGGTTGCACAAATCTTGTAAATATACCAAAATCTGCTGACTTATACACTTAAGAGAATTTTATGTCATGGGGTTAAATCTCAATTTGAAAAAGAGAAAAAGGGAAAGTGTGGAAAGTGGGCAAATGGTGGTAGTGGGTAATTTGATTCTTATTTATTTATTTGGGTTCATTGGGTCTTAGTGGAGGCAAGTGGGATCTTTAGCTGGTCCACATGGGATCTAGTCCCCAAATAGGCCAGGGATTGAACCTGGGCCACCTGCATTGGGAGCATGAAGTCTTAGCCACTGGACTACCAGGGAAGTCTCATAGTGGGTTATTTTAAACACTGATCAGGGACGTTTTGATGGGAAAGTTATGCTCGAACAGAATATTTCTTGAATTCATGAGTGACTAAATGAAGCACACAAAGCCTGCTGTGTTCTCTATTCTCTCTTTTGTCTCAGTTCAGTTCAGTCGTTCAGTTGTGTCCGACTCTTTGTGACCCATGGAATGCAGCACACCAGGCTTCCCTGTCCATCACCAACTCCCAGAGCTTGCTCAAACTCATGTCCATCGAGTCAGTGATGCCATCCAACCATCTCATCCTCTGTTGTCCCCTTCTCCTCCTGCCTTCAGTCTTCCCCAGCATCAGGGAGTCAAATGAGTCAGTTCTTCGCATCAGGTGGCCAAAGTATTGGAGCTTCAGTTTCAGCATCAGTTCTTCCAATGAATATTCAGGGATGATTTCCTTTAGGATTGACTGATTTGATCTCCTTGCTTCTTTTGTTTATATATGTCCTTTCTCATATACATAATGTTAGAGTGTCTCTCTACCAAATCCAAGTCTACAGATTTGTGTGAAAGACATATTCAGGAAATGAAAATTATTATCTCATGGAAATGCTTGCTTACAATACTTCCCTGCAGAATTAGTTAACAGGAATGTCTCTAAGCTCTAACAATGCCTTAATTGTCTTAAGGAAGAAGTGTAACAGGATGTTAAATGAGGCTCTTGAGTGTTTTCTAAGCCATTCAAGTGGAATACAATTGGTGATAAGTGGCCACGTAATCTAGAGAGAATTCTGAATTCATCTCTGTTGGAGGATGGAGGGAATGAAACACGCCCACTGAACTTTTGAGACGGATACCATGTAAACAGGCAGCTCCATATCATCATTGGATCAGTTTTTTACAGGTGAGCTTGGTAGACAATGATCCAGAAGGATTTGAAGCTGCACTCTATACAAACCTGAGGGGCCGTTAGGACAGTTTTATAGTTAACATATCAAAGAGTATGGGAGGGCTTTGCTGGTGTCTCAGTGGTAAAGAGCTCGCCTGACAGTGCAGGAGTTGCAGGTTTGATTCCCCACCCAGGAAGATCCCGCATTCTGCAGAGCTACTAGGCTGGTGAGCCACGACTACTGAGCCTGTGCTCCAGCGCCCACGTGCTGCAACTACTGAAGCCTAAGTGCCCCAGGGTCCATGCTCTGCAATAAGAGAAGTCACCGCAGCTGAGAGGCCTGTGACTGCACCTGGAGAGTGGACCCCGCTCCCCGCAACTAGGAAAAAGCCCATGCAGCAACAAAGACCCAGCACAACCAAATATAAATACAATCACTTTAAAAAGGGCTATGGGAATATGTGCTTGGAAAGAAACAGCGTGTGTATTCCTAAGCCAAGATTTATGAATGGGTGCTTCGCTTGTGGCTCAGATGGTAAAGAATCCTCCTGCAATGTGCGAGACCTGGGTTTGATTCCTGGGTTGGGAAGATCTGCTGGAAAAGGAAATGGCAACCCACTCCAGTATTCTTGCCTGGAGAATCCCGTGGACAGAGGAGCCTGGTGGGGGTGGGGTCACACCCACTAGGGTGGGTGTCACAAAGGGTGACTCTTTGGGGTCACAAAGAGTTGGACCTGACTGAATAACTAACTTTCTTTCTTTTTTAACTTTGGGAGTTGAGAACACATCAGTGAAGTTCTTCATCATTATCTGGGGACTAACAGAGCATTGAGGCCATTTGGTCCTAATGATTATTAAAAAATGTTTATTAACTACAAAGCCCTTGATGACAGAGAAGTGATTTACTCCACAGTCCTAGGTAGGATCAGTGTAAGGACTGGAGGAACTGTATGGGCCCAAGATGACATCAGTTATGACAAGAACTGTGCAATCCCCTACCTCCAGGCTACAAAAAATAGGATCCTTCAGTAGGGGCTGCCTGAATTGGAAGTGTCAGGGTAATGCCTGAACTTCAGGCGCAGGCAGTAGAAGTGAATCTCAAGTGGTTGTGAAAGGACCCTCTCGCATGAGGCCGTCTGTTGGACAGAAGAGAGATTTCTAAGTAGCCAGAAAGTCCATTGCTTGCTCTAGATCAGGACTTCCCAGCCTTGACACTACTGACTATTTGGAACTGATACTTGTTGTAGGACCCTGTCCTGTGCTGGTAGGATGGTCAGCTGCATCTCTGGCCTCCATCGACTAGAAACCACTGCAACCCCTACTCCCCAGTTATGTTAATTTAAAATGTCTCCAGACATTATCAAATATTAACTTCAGATACGTAGATGACACTACCCTCATGACAGAAAGTGAAGAGGAATTAAAAGGCTTCTTGGTGAACGTGAAAAATGAGAGTGAAAAACCTGGCTTCAAACTCAATGTTCAAAATATGAAGATCATGGCATCTGGTCTCATCGCTTCATGGGGAAAACAATAGAAATTATGTGATATTCCATCATCACACCTCCTCTGACTCTGACCCTCCTGCCTCCCTGTTATAAAGCCAACCTGCATAATCCAGGCCAGTCCTTCTCAAGTGAAGATGCTAAACTTTATCATGTCGACAAAGTCCTTTTATCAGTGGAAGGTAATGTACTCACAGGTTTCACAGGTTAGAATGTGGCTATAAGTTGGAGAAGGCATTATTCTGCCAGCGACAGACTTTATTTTCTTGGGCTCCAAAATCACTGTGGATGGTGACTGCAAACATGATATTAAAAGACGATTGCTCCTTGGAAGAAAATCAATGACAAACCTAGACAGCGTATTAAAAAGCAGAGACATTACTTTGCTGACAAAGGTCCTTTTGCTAGCCAAAGTTATGGTTTTACCAGTAGTCATATACAGATGTAAGAGCTGGACAATTAAAAAAGGCTGAGTGCCAAAGAATTGATGCCTTTGAACTGTGGTGTTGGAGAAGACTCTTTGAGAGTCCCTTGGACTGCAAGGAGATCAAACCAGTCAATCCTAAAGGAAATCGATCCTGAATATTCATTAGAAGGACTGACGCTGAAGCTCCAATACTTTGGCCACCTGATGTGAAACATCGAGCTGACTCATTGGAAAAGACCCTGATGTTGGGAAAGATTGAAGGCAGGAGGAGAAGGGGATGACAGAGGATGAGATGGATGGATGGCATCACTGACTCAATGGACATTAGTTTGAGCAAACTCTGGGAGATGGTGAAGGACAGGGAAGGCTGGTGTGCTACAGTCCATGGGATTGCAGAGTCAAACATGACTGAGCAACTGAATGACAACTTGGGGGTGGGTGGGCAAAAACTGTCCCTGTTGAGAAGGACTGCTTTCAAGAAAGGTACATGTTGGGCTGCACCCTGCAGGCCTGCAAGGCCTGGTCTCTGACAGCTGCAAGACTGAAGAAAGAGCCCAGAGGCAGCAACAGAGACATCAGTGATTTAATGGACAGTGGATCTCACATGCCTCAACTTCCCTGGTGGCTCAGACAGTGAAGAATCCATCTGCAATGCAGGAAACCTGGTTTGATCCTTAGGTTGGGAAGATCCCCTAGAGGAGGGCATGGCAACCCTCTCCAGTATTCTTGCCTAGAGAATTCCCATGGACACAGGAGCCTGGCGGGCTACAGTCCATGGGGTCACAAAGAATCAGACAGGACTGTGTGACTAAGCACATGTACACATGTCTGAAGCAGGGTACTGGAGCCACACCCCACTGTGTGCGGTGGCCTGCAGGTGGACAGGGGGTCTGTCTTCAGATACTCCAGGGTGGGGAAGTGGGGTGAGGCAGTAGAAGGAATGGGGGTGGGAGGATGGTGGTGGAGGGAAAGAAATTGCCAGTTATGGGGAAATCAAAGTCAGGTTGACCCACTCTTTACCAGGGAAGTCAGCAGAGGGGCACACCCTTCACAGCCCGTTTGATAAGAACAATCACTAGCTGAGGCCTGGGGCAAGTATGTAGGAAGGTCAGTCATGCAAGTAGGGTGTAGGAGAAACAGGTACTGGTGGAGCAGGGGATATACACAGCACAAGAGAACAGTTACCCTGAGTGGCTTGGCTATATGCTAGTGCTAAGTCACTTCAGTCACGTCCAACTCTGTGACCCTATGGACTATAGCCTGCCAGGATGCTCTCTCCATGGGGTTTTCCAGGCTTTCCATGGAGGGGCTTGCCATTTTCTTCTCCATGGCTGTATAGTATATGCCAAGAATCCCACTGTGGAAATCTGGGAGGTTCCCCGTGAGTCAACACATTAGTTTCACATTAGCTGTAATAAGTTACCCAAAACTTATGCTTTAAAACAGCACCCTTCATGATCTCATAGTTCCAGAGGTCAGCGTCCAACGTGGATCTCACTGGGCTAAGATCAAGGTTTAAGCAGGTCTGTGTTCCTTTGGGGAGCTCGAGAGGAGAATTTCTGTCTCTGAACTTTCCAACTTTTTAAGGCTGCTCTCCTTCCTTGGTTCCCAGCTCCCAGCTGGCAAGGATGTCACCTGATCTCTGCTTCCATTGTTGGAGCCATACATTCTGGAAACAAACTCACTCAGAAGGACGATGCAGATAGTGAGGTGCAGTTTATTATACCCAAGGGGCCCAAGGCAGAGTCTCCTCTTGCCCAAACCCACCTCCCCAAATTCCCTGAAACTGGTCTGAACAAAGGAAAAAGAAAGATACAGTCAAAGTTAACCTGTGATTCGTATGCCTTAAGCCTAGGTAGTTAACAGTGGACAGTTATTAATAGGCCTGTGGTCATACCCCAATAAGCCTAATAGAATGCATGATTCTATTGGTTACACAGATAATTAGGGTATTCCTTGAGGCGGCTGGAGAGTCTAGGTATGAGCCCTGGGGCTCTTCCATTTGAGGGGTCTGGTTTTCCAGTTGGTATGTCGTTTCCATAGATACTGGGCATATAGCTCAAAGTCCACAGTCTGGCCCAAGATGGAGTCCTGCTTTCAAGGCAGAGCCTGTTCTGTCTGTTTCCTCCTTCACCATCATCACATCTCCTTCTCTGACTCTGACCCTCCTGCCTCCCCGTTATAAAGGCAACCTGCATAATCCAGGTCAGTCCTTCTCAAGTGAAGATGCTAAACTTCATCACATCCACAAAGTTCTTTTTTCAATGGAAGGTAAAGAACTCCAGTGTTTTTGCCCGGAGAATCCCAGGGATGGGGGAGCCTGGTGGGCTGCCCTCTATGGGGTCGCACAGAGCCAGACATGACTGAAGCCACTTAGCAGCAAAGTACTTACAGGTTTCACAGATTAGAATGTGGCTATAGTTGGGGAAGGCATTATTCTGCCAGTGACAGTCGGTATTTGGGCACTGAGTAGTCAGATTGCTCCAGCACTAGTTAAAAAT
>SJXQ01005144.1:369759-422155 GCA_006408695.1 Aepyceros melampus | reverse complement strand
TCAAAATATATATATATATATATATATATATATATATATATATATAAAGTGATAATTAAATCCAAGCTGATAAAATACCATTTTCATCTTTATTCAAAGAAAAGTGGTCTGAACATAATTTCATACTGAAGTACATTGGTGACCCAAGGAGAGTTAGGCAAGAATTTATACAATTATTGATAAATTGTGTGTGTGTGTGAGAGAAGGAGGGATGGAGAGAGAGGGAGAGGACGAGATATGAAAGAATGTAAGGAAGTGGAGGGGCTGGTTTCTTTGCCTATTTTTTAGAGGCGTTGTTGTTGGCTTTCAAAACAGTGCACTTCACTGATATTTTTTCAGCTTCCAAGGAGCTTAATTAAATTATTTTAGCAGGTACTAATAAAGTTAATAGAGACATTTGAATCTCGAAACTTTAAGATGAGCAGAGCAACATGTGTGTAGGCTTGAGGAAAATCTTTAATATTTTTAAATACTTGAAAATTTTAAATCAGCATTACTACAAGACTACTCACTGTTAAATTTGTCACACAAAAAAAGAAGGAAGGTAAAACTGTTTTAAAGGCCTGATTGCTCCTGTGACATATAATTTAAATAGAATTATCTGAATTCTGATAATTTTACAAGAAAGCAATTGAAATACAAGCAACATATATTCATTTGATACTGCCTACTTTGTGTGAACAAAATGTGTTATTAATATCACTATGAAAAATTTAAGGAGATCATCCTTAAAAAGTTTTGATAAGGATTTGTGTATAGCCATTTTGAACATAAAACCATATACTAAAGCATTATGTCCACAGAAGAAATGTCACATTTCTTATTAAAAGTGAAAAAGTCTTTTTTTGAAAAGTGCATTTAGTCAAGATTTTAAATCTTCCCTAATATTTTGTATTTTATATTATAATCATAAAATGCAAAGAAAATGTAATACTTTCTTCTCTAAGTCTCATAGTTGCTCTCAGAGTCAATTTTATTTTAATGTGTGTCATAAAAAAAGGCTATTAGTTACTTCTTTATAATTCAGCAGAGGAGACTAGTGAGTCAGTAACTGGTGATATTATAAGGGCTGAAAAGAAACAGCAGCTTTGGAGATGGCAGTGGTTTAAAAGATTGTGCTAAATGAGTTGGATATTTTCATCAGACTAAAAGCACACGAGGTGAATCTAAAGTAGCTTAGGGAAGACAATTGTTCTTGGGAAGCTGAAAAAGCTATGTTGATTTTTTAATAGTTTTTCTCTTCTCTCTCTCTCTCTTTTTAAAGTAATTATCTTCTCAGTCACATAAAGCATTTCTATAATGCCCTGAGCAGCTTAAAGTGGGAGCAGTCGCCCAAGCTGTACCCAATCCAGCAGCTAGCGCCCTCCAAGTCCATCATCTTGTTCAGGTAGTATCTAGTGCACTCCTGCGAGCTAAGTCACTTCAGTCATAACTGACTCTTTGTCATCCTGTGAACTATAGCCTGCTAGGCTCCTCTGTCCATGGGATTCTCCAGGCAGGAAATACTGGAGTGGGTTGCCATACCCTCCTCCAGGGATGTTCCCCACCAGGGATCAAATGTGTGTCTTTTATATCTCCTGCATTGGCAGGCAGGTTCATCACCACTAGCGCCACCTGGGAAGCCCTGTGAGTGAGAGGGTACTGTATTAATTTGCTCAGGCTGCCATTACAAAGTACCGCAGACTGGATGGCTGTCTCGAATAATAGAAATTAATTTTCTCATGGTTCTAGAGGATGGAAGTCCAAGATCAGAATATTGGCAGGGTTGGTTTCTTCTGAAACTTCTGTCCTTGGCTTATGGGTGGCTGCTTTCTTGCAGTGTGCAAGCATCCTTGGTATTTCTTTTTGTGTCTAAATTTCCTTTGGTTATAAGAATACCAGTCAGATAGGAATAGGGTCTACCTGTACAATGGGAAAGGAGTACGTCAAGGCTGTATGATGTCACCCTGCTTATTTAACATATATGCAGAGTACATCATGTGAAATGCTGGACTGGAGGAAGCACAAGCTAGAATCAGGATTGCCGGGAGAAATGTCAATAACCTTAGATATGCAGATAACACCACCCTTATGGTCAGAAAGTGAAGATGAACTAGAGAGCCTCTTGATGAAAGTGAAAGAGGATAGTGAAAAAGTTGGCTTAAAACTCAACTGTAGAAAACTAAGATCATGGCATCTGGTCTCATCACTTCATGGCAAATAGATGGGGAAACAATGGAAACAGTGAGAGACTTTATTTTTGGGGGCTCCAAAATCACTGCAAATGGTGATTGCAGCCATGAAAATAAAAGACACTTGCTCCTTGGAAGAAAAGTTATGACCATCCTAGACAGCATATTAAAAAGCAGAGACATTACTTTGGCAACAAAGGTCCGTCTAGTCAAAGCTATGGTTTTTCCAGTAGTCATGTATGAGTGTGAGAGCTGGAGTACAAAGCTGAGCACCAAAGAATTGATGCCTTTGAACTGTGGTGTTGGAGAAGACTCTTGAGAGTCCCTTGGATAGCAAGGAGATACAACCAGTTTCCATCTTAAAAAAAATCAGTCCTGAATAGTCATTGAAAGGACTGATGTTGAAGCTGAAACTCCAATACTTTGGCCACCTGATGCAAAGAACTGACTCATTGGAAAAGACCCTGATGCTGGGAAAGATTGAAGGCAGCAGGAGAAGGGGACGTCAGAGGATGAGATGGTTGGATGGCATCACTGACTCAATGGACATGAGTTTGAGTAAGCTCTGGGAGTTGGTAATGGACAGGGAAGCCCTGTGTGCTGTAGTCCATGGAACTGCAAAGAGTCAGACAGCACTGAGTGACTGAACTGAACTGTACAACATATTTGACTTTAATTATCTTTAAAGGCCCTGTCTCCAAATGTAGTCACTCTCTGGCTTACAGGGCCTTGGGAGTTTTGCTTATGAGTTTTAGGGGGATACAATTCATCCCATAATAGAGGTCCAGCAATGCAGTTGGGACATTGTAAGGGCTTATTTTTAAAAATTTAAGTTAATGTTTTTCAGTGTAGGAATGATTTTCATGTTATTCTGTAATGATAAAGGAAACAGTCCTGGCTGGCATGTAATTAATATAGTTAGTTATAAACTGCTTCCATTTAAACCTTTTTAAAATGCTTGATTTAGTGTTTGCTTTAAATATTTTGACAATATAATCCGTTTATTCCTTTCCTCTTTGACAATAGTTATAAAGCATTATACGGTTCAAGGATGGAAACTTCCAGTGGTTGATCACTTAGATTAATTTAGTTTCCTCCTCACTTTCACCCATTACTCCAACAAACTATGCTGTTGAGAAGATGGAGCCTCATTTAAGACTGACTATTTTGATCTGGTAATTACTCAGTGAAAGACTAGATCCTATTATATCTAAAGCCTGATCCTGTTACCTGGAAAATTGTTCCTAGGAAACCGATGGCACACCAGTAAACACTCAGGTCCTGCAGTCAACACTCAGAAAAGTGCTAGGGATGTTACCGTTGACTTGTGCCTCCTGGGCACAAGCACGGTTGCTGAGGGTAGAAATATAAACCCATTGGAAGAAATATAAAGGAAACTTCTAGAAGGTCATAGGGGCTTCCTTGGTGGCTCAGCAGTAAAGAATCTACTTGCCAATAGAGGAAATGCAAGAGATACGTGTTCTATCCTTGGGTAGGGAAGATCCCCTGGAGAAGGAAACAACAACCCTCTCTAGTATTCTTGCCTAGGAAATCCCATGGATAGAGGAGCCTGGCAGGCTCCTCCAGTCCATGGGGTTGCAAAAGAGTCAGACACGACTTAGTGAACAAACAACAACAAAGAAGGCCATAGAAGACCTTCACTCTAAAGAGACATGACCCCAGGCTTTCCTGGTGGCTCAGTGGTAAAGAATCCTCCTGTCAGCGCAGGAGACACGGGCTTGATCCTTGATCTGGGAAGATCTCACGTGCCCAGGAGCAACTAAGCCTATATGCCACAGTTATTGAGCCTGTGCTCTTGAGCCCAGGAACCTCTACTACTGAGCTCACAGCCTGCAACTACTGAAGCCCTAAAGCGTGTGCTCTGCAATAAGACATCATAATGAGAAACCCCCTCTTGCCTCAACTAGAGAAAAGCCTGCACAGCAACAAAGACCCAGTACAGCCATAAATAAATAAAATTATTAAAAGAGAGAGAGAGAGACAGAGATGACCCTGATAATAGATGTTGGTGGGGATTTGAGGCTGAGAAGTCTGCCCCTTGGCTGGGAGCGTCACACATCATCACTGGTGCGTGTAGTAAGCTGTATGTTGTGAATGGAGTCCTTTCCTTCTTTAAAGGAGCGGTGTAGTCTTAGCATGCCTGGCTCTTTGGGTATCTTTTAGTCAGTTATCCTGTTGGGGCAAACAGGCCCTTAGCTATTTATTTCATTTCCCACTTGTTTCCCTTGATACACAGGAACACCCAACAGAATAAATTACAGGACACGTAAATCCAAATTAGTTTTTTCTGGCTACTGTCATTTCTGGGAAAGGGAAGTGGATAAAATTACTTTTAGAATTTCTTCTGAGAATTGTTGGTCTCTCGGTTTGTGAAGGCTCTGGGTATCCTGTGTGGAACTAGCTGAGTTTATGTTTAACGTGCTGCTGTTTGGGTAAAGACTATTGTAAAATATATCTGATGGTTTATTTTAGATGATGGAAATTTAATGCCTTTTGGAGCTAAAGTTATTATTATTAATAGTGTGAACATTAAAAGGGCCATCAAACCAAGCTGAATGAGAACAATGTGGTACAACAATAAGTTTGAAAAATAAGGTAATTAAATTACTGTATTTTACTTGATTACTTGTTAAGCAGTAGGAGTTTTGGAGGGTAGATTATGGGATTTGTTTGAAGGGATATAACACATTTCCCCAAATGAAAACATCTGTCTACATTGATGTTTTCCATTAGTCATCTTCAGAGACATTAATTTAACTTAAAACAATTCACATGACTGTTGATGATTAATTTGAAAATGATGTTTGCATTATTAGTTGAAGTCAGAGACACCATGAGAAATGGTAGTAAAAACAGATGGCCATGATGATGCCTTTGGTACTTAGAATGTTTACATTAAAGTGGCCCCTGGTGTTTGCATAGGGATTGAGAGCAGAGGAGAAACTAAAATTGGCACAAGTTATTAAAATGCCTGACTCAAAGAGTCAACATAATCCCTGCATAGAGTCTCATAGAAACTGCAGTCTTATGAGTTTCATGTGATTGACAGTAGCTTGCAGTTACCCATTATTCTACAGGACTAGAGTAAGCAGGGAGAACTCAGTCCCTTTTATTTATTTATATTTAAGAAAAGGTTTTAAAATCATAAAAACTATTAGAAGAGATCATGCTTTTATCTAATGAATCTTGAGTATCACAAACATTCCAGTTTTTAATACAGAATAGAGTTTTCTGTGAGCATTCAGGCAGAGGCATTTAAACTCCTTCAAGAATACTCTCATACTAAGAGTGTATTGTCATATATCATCCCTTTAAATCATTTGTTCCCAAATTTTAATGTGTATGTATCCTGTCCTATACATCTTAATTAGTAAGGATTTTGGCTGAATAAGGGTAAAGAATCCACTTGCAATGCAGGAGACCCCAGTTCGATTCCTAGGTCAGGAAGATCCTCTGGAGAAGGGATAGACTACCCACTCTAGCATCCTTGGGCTTCCCTTATATGGCTCAGCTGGTGAAGAATCTGCCTGCAATGCGAGAGACATGGGTTCAGTCCCTAGGTTGGGAAGATGCCCTGGAGGGAAAGGCTACCCACTCCAATATTCTGACCTGGAGAATTCCATGGACTGTAGAGTCCATGGGATCGCAAAGAGTTGGACACAACTGAGTGGCTTCACTTCACTTTGGATGAGTAAAGATGCAAAGAGCCAACTCATTGGAAAAGACCCTGATGCTGGGGAAATTGAGGGCAAGTGGAGAAGGAGGTGAAAGAGGATAAGACAGTTAGATAGCATCACCGACTCAATGGACATGAGTTTGAGCAAATTCCGGGAGATAATGAAGGAGAGGGAAGCCTGGTGTGCTTCAGTCCATGGACTTGCAAAGAGTCAGACACAACTGAGCAAGTGAACAACAAGCTGTATTATCTAAATTTTCAGTAAGCTTTAGAAGTGCATTTCTAAAGAATAATTTTTAAAAATTCACATATACCTATTCCTTAAATTATTCCTTAAAAAATAATCTCCCACAAGACTGATGTTCTTCTTTTCTTAACCAATCTAGCTGTTTCCCTAGCATTTTAGCTTTGTTGTTATTGTTCAGTATAGCTTAAGAGTAGCTTTAAATAAGAGAAGATACTTGGTTTGGAGAAGATATTTGGTTCACAGTGACACACTAATCACATGATACTGTGTCCTTTATCATTTCAGATACTCCAAAGGGATTAAATGTATAAACACATCACAATGAAGGTAATAGGTGACCATCAGTGGCTGACAGTTTTCAATGATTTTCTGGTAGACAGAAAGCAATTTGGGGAGAGCTATCAGGAGCAGGATAGAAGGACCTGGGACCTGAGAAGGAGTAGATTTTTATTCTACTGAATCCTGGATATCCTCAAGATGCTAGAATGCCAGTTCTGATGAAGAACAGGAGTGAAGAGTGAGTTGAAAAACAAGACCATTTATATCTATACATGGAAAGGCTTCCTTGGTGTCTCAGACAGTAAAGAATCTGCCTGCAGTGCAGGAGACCTGGGCTTGATCCCTGGATTGGGAAGATCCCCTGGAGGAGGGCATGGCAACCAACCAGCATTCTTGCCTGGAGAATTCCATGGACAGAGGAGCCTGGCAGGCTACAGTCCATGGGGTTGCAAAGAGTCAGACACAACTGAGCGACTAACATTTTCACTTTAACTTCATGGATGGTCACAATAAAGTTATACTTCACAGGGTCGACAAAATACCCAACAGTGAGCATTAACTCACTTAGGCAAAAATTGGAGGGTTCTTCCTTTTAGAAATAAGTGACTGTCTGAATTGCATGTGGACAGTTGGTGTGGGAGTTGGTGCCCAGATCGAAGACCTTAGCATTCTGGGAGGTAAGAGTTCTCCAGCGTAAGGACCACCTCCCCACTGAAACGTTCCACCAGCACCCATGTGCACATTCCTGCATAGTTAGGTTTTTGTTGCCTCATTCCTAAATGTGAAGAGATAACTAGGGTCAACAGATATTTGAGGAAAACTTGAAACATAGAAAGAAAAATTAAGGTAAACATATTTTAAAAAATGCCTAAGATGGACACATGATCACAAATGAAACAGATACTTATTCAAATTATTTGAGGCTTTTAGTGAATCCTCCCACCACACACTCATATACACTTATACTATTAATATTCTATTCATTATTCTTAAAAATAAGGATATGGTGCTATCCAAAAGCAACATGGTGAACAAGAAAGATTTTTTAAAATGTAGACAGTGACAGTTTTACATCTTCCTTTCCAATTTTGATTCCTTTTATTTCTTTTTCTTTTCTGATTGTTGTGACTAGGACCTCCAATACTATGTTGAATAAATGTAATGAGAGTGAAAAAAAATAAGCAAAATAAAAGATTTAAAACGTAGGACCAGTAAAGTTGAAGAAAATTCCTAGAAAGCAGGAAAAAATATATACTGACTGGCCTATTTCATTTTCTATTATATTTGTTGTTCTGTCACTGAGTCATGTCTGACTCTTTGGTGACACTATGGGCTGTAGCCCTCCAGCCTCCTCTCTCCATGGGATTTCCCAGGCAAAACTACTGGAGTAGGTTGCCATTTCCTTCTCCATAGGATCTTCCTTGATGAAGTGTGTCCTGCATTGGCAGGCATATTCTTTACCACTGAGCCACCATGGAAGCCCTTTTCTCACACACAACCCAAGGAAATAAAGCACCTCCTTGAAATATCTTTAAATTTCTTACATTACTGTTTTCAGATATAAAATCTGACAGTCACCAGTGTGCAGTATGCAGTGATTCACATATCAATGAATTATCCTTTATTCATTCCTTATCTGGTATTGATTGAGCATCTACTATTTATCTATCATTACTCTAAACACCAAATGGCAACCCACTGCAGTGTTCTTGCCTGGAGAATCCCAGGGACGGCAGAGCCTGGTGGGCTGCCGTCTATGGGGTCGCATAGAGTCAGTCGGACACGACTGAAGCGACTTAGCAGCAGAAGCAGCAGCAGTGATCAGTACAGTGATCAAGGGAATTTCCTGGTTGTCTAGTGGTTAGGATTCCATGCTTTCACTGCTGAGAGCATGGTTCAATTCTTGGTCAGGGAACCAAGGTCTCCACAAGTCACAGAGTGCAGCCAAAAAAAAAAAAAAAAAAAAAGTGATCAAAACATACAAGTTTCTGTATTCACAGAACTTATGTTTTCATTGGAAAAGACAGGCAATAAACAGAAACCAAAAAAAAAGACATAGATAGTCATGAGTACTTTGAAAAAATAAAGCAGATCAAGGAGATAGGAAGGTGCTGCTTGGTATGGGGTTTGGAGGAGGACTTTAAAAAATACTTATTTATTAATTATCATTTTAAAAATTTGACTATGCCAGTTTTTCATTGTGGCATGTTGGATCTAGTGCCCTGACCCAGGCCCCCTGCATTGGGAGCGTGGAGTCTTAGCCACTGGACCGCCGGGAAAGTCCTGGGAGGAGGATTTTTGGAGGGTTGGAATCCATAGAGTTTGTGTTTCAGGCAAGTCAAATTAGAGATGCCATGTAGAAATCCAAGTGGAGATGGTGAGGGCAATTGGGTAAACATTTGGAGTTCATTGGAGGGGTCTGGGCTGGAGATACTGATTTGTGAACTGTTTAAGTATAGTAATATTTAGAGTCACTTGAATGGATAAGCTAAAGAAGAGTTACAGGGAATGAGCTGTGTAATACTCTTAACATACAGAAGTTCACACCATGAGGAAGAATTTACTAGCAGAGACTGAGAAGGGTTAGCCAGGAAGAGACCAAAGGGAATATAGTATCCAATCTGGATACCAAGATTGGAAGGTATTTTGGGAAGGAGGCAGTAATCAATCATTCCAAATGATTTTATAAAAATGTTTTCATCTGCTAATAGGTGGTGGTAGTACTCCTCTTATTTTATGAGGCTATGAGCTGAAACTCCAATACTTTGGCCACCTCATGTGAAGAGTTGACTCATTGGGAAAGACTCTGAAGCTGGGAGGGATTTGGGGCAGGAGGAGAAGGGGACGACAGAGGATGAGATGGCTGGATGGCATCACCGACTCGATGGACGTGAGTCTGAGTGAACTCCGGGAGTGGTGATGGACAGGGAGGCCTGGCGTGCTGCGATTCCTAGGGTCGCAAAGAGCCGGACATGACTAAGCGACTGAACTGAACTGAACTGAGAGTAAGTAAAAGTGGAAGAGTTACATTGCATAAGTAGTTTGCACTACACCAAAAGGTAGCCACTTCAAATACAACTTTGAAGTAAGCAGAGGAGAAATAAATTATTCAGTCAACTACTCAATTGAAAGTCAAGGGTCACACCATTTGATGATCCAGAGCCAGGATTTTCCCCCCGCCCCACCATCAATAAATCACATGGGAAATTGAGTAACTGTCTTTGTTATTTGTGTATGTCCGGACAGAGGAGCCTGGTGGGCTGCCGACTATGGGGTTGCACAAAGTTGGACATGACTGAAGCGACTTAGCAGCAGCAGCAGCAAGAGCATCTCTGAAACCTGGAATCATTATTGGGGCATGCTGGAAAGTTGTTTTTGGTAATTTCCCTAGTTTGGAGACGAGGCTACCCAGTTTGTGGTATTTAAAAACATATTCTTTTGAGTTTTCACACTTCTGCAAAATTAAATGGAGTCATAGGTGTTTATCCACTGAAATCCCTTTGGCTTGCATGGATTGGCAGAATAGCAGGAAATATTCTTGTTTTTAATATATCCTTTGGGTGCCCAGAGTACTGTTAAGACTCCATTTATTATAAATGCAGCAACATATGTTAATTGTTGAGATACTATTTTTTGGTCCTTTGCATTTTCTCCCCTTGTTTATTTTCTTAGAGATTCTGCTTGGTGTTCTGAATGGTAGAGAGAACCCAATCTTTGAAGGTAAGGAGAGGAACAGAACAATTTTTCCTCCTGATTCAGCAGGATAGAGGTTGTCAGATCTTCTGAGTAGGAAGGAATCCATTCCCACCTTAGAGCAGTACCTTGCACTGTGGGCCCAGGGAGCCTGGTCCCTAAGAATGGAGGGTCCCAGCCACACCAGGTGTGACACAGGGACAGCCTTCAGCTCCCAGGGCCAGTGTGGCTAGAGGCAACAAATACATTCTTCTCTCACCTCCAGGAGGCACTGGAACAAATTTATGTGTAAGAATTTCATATAGCAGCAGTCCCCTACCTTTCTGAAACTAGGGACCGGTTTCATGGAAGGCGGTTTTTCCATGGACGGGGCTGGGAGTGGTTTCAGGTTGATTCTCAGAAGGATGACAGAGTCTAGGTCCCTTACATGTACAGTATCCAGTAGGGTTCGTGGTCCTATGAGAAGCTAATGCTACTGCTGATATGACAGGAGGCTGAGCTCAGGTGGTAATGTGAGTGATGGGAAGTGGCTGTAAATACAGATGAAGCTTCATTTGTATACCTGCTGCTCACCTCCTGATGTGTGGCTTGGTTCCTAACAGACCTCTGCTATAGAGTACCCTAATGCTTGCTTCTGCCCTTGAGTTCTAGGCAAAGAACTCAAATTCAAGATTTTTTAGTCATAGCTTTGCTTCTGAGACAGTCCTCTTTTGCTCATTCTTCCCTGCCCCATAGATCATTTTCAAATGCCTTTCTGATTTATTTAACTACCTTCTACTGTAACACTCATTTTTCATAGTATGCTTCATACAACACCTTTGCCCTGACTGAAGCTAGGCCCCCCTGCCGAGGAGATGATTTTTCTGGTAACTATCTGCCATAGAGATCATTTATACATCGCGTGTTTAACTGGGCTTGTCATTCCCTCTTGGTTTTCTAGACCATTTCCTGCATCTTCCAATAAAAATCTTCCTTCTACTTTGAAACTTCTTCCTGACATCCATTTCCATCCTTCTGTGACATCTCTTGTGTTTGTCAAGTACGGCACTAGCTCAAAATTTCATTTGTCATTCCAAGTGCTTTCAGTTTTATATTGTTACTTCCTGTGGTTCACACAACTCTTGAAAGTTCACAGTTCTTACGATAGCTTGACAAGTGGCTACATTCTGGAACCTCTCATTCTTTTTCTTTGGACTCCAAAATTCTCCTGTCTTTAGTTCTAGTCACTGTCTCTGCTATTTCTAGCTTTCTCTCTCTTACTCAGAATCCCAATCTCCAGTTCCTTAACTGCTTCATCTCTCCTTCCCCTTCTAGTATAACTTCATTTTTAAAAAATTATTACTTACATCTTCCTTTGCTTGAGTTCTCAACCTCTTAGTCTGTCTCTGTCTTTCCCTCTTTACTTCCCTTTCTCTTCCTACTTCCCTCCTTTCCTTTGTTTCTGCCTTCATCTTTAGTTTCTTCTTCGTAATTCTTTTTATCTAATCTATGTATCTATCCCTCCATCCTAACTTATTTAAACTTATACCCTATGTCAGAAACTTGGTTAAGTTCTTAATCAAAAACCTGTTTTTCTCTCTTTCTAGCACTCAGGCCTCCTGTTAGGTTTTGGCATATGTCTGAGGTCTAACCAACAGGCCATGAGTAGAAACGATGTGTGTCAATTGTGTATGAACCTCTGGCATGACCCTTCTCCTTTCTCCCAATCCCATCTGCTGATTGGATGACAACACTCGAGATGTTCTTGGAAGCTGCATGTTAAAGACAGATGGGCCTTGCGATCTCAACTTCCTAAAGATTTCATCAATAAATCCCTACTTCAATTCCAGATAATTTTAAATGAATGAGAAATAAGCTTTTGTGTTAAATTTTTGACATTTCTAAATTAATCTGTTATAGCCGTTCATGTTATCATAACCTAAGATAGATCTAGACCTCTGTTTTTTTTTTTTACTTTCCCATGGTTGGTCTGCCACTGAGTGGTACTGGAGAAATTCATACCACTCTGTGTATTAGTACCAAAATCTATCACCTTCAGCTTTGGCTGGATTGTCAGTTTTGCTCAGTAATCACTCTGGGTATCCTATTACTTCTTTTCCTCATTTCCCTCAATAACTTTTTTTTTTAATTTTATGAACATGCTCAGTTGGGTATATGATTTATATCCTATGTTATAGAAATACGAAAGACCTTGATAAATTGAAATTCTATAAGCTTCTATTCAACTCCTATTCCCCCTTCGCTCCATCTACAAACATGCCTGCCTTCATCATGTACACTTTACCCTCTTCTGTGAAACAATTGATTCTCTTTCTTTTTGAGGTTAATAATTCCGCTTGGATATCCATCTCATTTATCTTCTTAGAGCCTTTGGTCCACCTGGGATTCTTAACAGGGCAGCAACCATGCTAATTTAACCCACCCTTGTATTTCCAATATGAAACATGGTACATGACACATAGTGGGTATTCAAAACAAGTTTCTTCAGTGAGAAAATAAATTGTATTTTCGTTATTGTATTTTCAACATCATCCTTTCTACTGATATTTTTCCTTTTCAATATAGAGTTAGTTCTGTTCCTGTGAAATACAAATGGAAGTAAATAAAATCTTCTCAACCTTTAAACTCATTGAATTCCTACTCTATTTCTTTTTTATGAGCAACCTTTCTGGGAATTATCTATATGCACTCTCCTACTCAACCCACTATGACTAGACTTCTGTCTCCATTGCTTCACTAAGATGTTTTCACTAAGATCAGCAGGACTTTATAGTTCTTGAAATAAAAGAACAGCAACACTCTATATTACGTTCCTTGACTTCTCTGCTGAATTTCACACTGTTGTTACTCCCCTGCCCTGACCATAACATGTTCCCTTGTCACATAGTTTTGCTTTTCTTCTTATATCTCTGCTCTTGCCCTCCCACCATCAGTTTATCTGTTCATGCTGGCGGTACTGATTTGCTTTCTTCTCCGTTTATAGACTCTAAGTGATCTCTCCCCACCAATGCTTTCCCAATTTACAACAGCTCAAGCCTCTTCCCAGTTTCAGATCTGTTTATCCAGCTATTCACTGGATGACCCATAAACGCTTCAAACTCAAATGTCCTAAAGTCCTCTCATCAGCCTATCACCCAGAGAAGCTTCTTCCTCTCCCTAATATTCCTTTTAATGAATATTGAAGTCATAATAACAGCCTGTGTTGGAAGTGTTAGTTTTTTTTCTTTATCATACCACTTTAGTCTAGACTATTAGAGACTGAGGTAGTGATAGCAGAAGAAGATGACTCTTCAGGACAACAGAATAGGACAAGTGAATATCTGAGCAAAACCACAAGCAGAAGAGGAATTTTTGCCCACCAGATTGTTTCAAAGTTGTGGATCTGAGAGATGAAACTGCCTGCTCCCCCAGAATAGTGAATAGGACAGGAAAAAAATCTTTAAAATTTATCTTCCGGTAATGGTAAGTCAGAATAAAATGACTAAATATTAAAACTTTTTTTTTTTTAAACACGAGGCTTATTAAAACTTTTACCTAATAGAGGAAAAGAAACATGAGACTAAACATTCAGAAGGAAAGTAAAACTCCTGAAAATCCTGTGTAGCAAATGGGAACTTTAGAAACACAATCATAGGAATGAATACTATAAAACTACATGAAGAGAGAACATGAGGTATGATCAAAACTGTTATGAAGACTTTCATGAACAAAAGGAAATGACCTTAAAGAGATAAAGACATAAATATGATGCCATCCAACCATCTCATCTTCTATCACCCTCTTCTCATTTTTTTCTAATCTTTCCCAGCATCAGGGTCTTTTTCAATGAGCCAGTTCTACACATTAGATGGCCAAAGTATCAGAGCTTCAGTTTAATCGTCAATCCTTCCAATGAATATTCAGGGTTGATTTCCTTTAGGATTGACTGGTTTAATCTCCTTGCAGTCCAAGGGACTCTCAAGAGTCTCCTCCAGCACTACAGTTCAAAAGCATCAATTCTTCGGTGCTATGCTTTCCTTATAGTCCAACTCTCACATCCATACATGACCACTGGAAAAACCAGAGCTCTGACTAGAAGGATCTTTGTCAGCAAAGTATTGCCTCTGCTTTTTAATATGCTGTCTAGGTTGGTCATAACTTTTCTTCCAAGGAGCAAGTGTCTTTTAATTTTATGGCTGCAGTCACCATCTGCAGTGATTTTGGAGCCCCCAAAAATAAAGGTCACTAAAGGGCCACACAGATGGACAGGTCATGGTGGAGCTTTCTGACAAAACGTGGTCCACTGGAGAAGGGAATGGAAAACCACTTCAGTATTCTTGCCTTGACGCCGTGACAGTATGAAAAGGCAAAGAGATAGGACACTGAAAGATGAACTTTCCAGGTTGGTAGGTGCCCAACATGCTACTGAATTTTAGTGGAGCAATTACTCCAGAAAGAATGAAGAGACACAGCCAAAGCAAAAACAACACCCTGTTGTGGATGTGACTGGTGATGGAAGTAAAGATGCTGTAAAGAATAATATTGCATGGGAACCTGGAATGTTAGGTCCATGCATCAAGGCAAACAGGAAGTGCTCAAATAAGAAATGGCAAGAGTGAACATCAACATATTGTGAATCAAGGAACTAAAATGGACTGGAATGGGTGAATTTAACTCAGATGACCGTTATATCTACTACTGTGGGCAGGAATCCCCTAGAAGAAATGAAGTAGCCATCATAGTCAACAAAAGAGTCTTAAATGCAGTATTTAGATGCAGTCTCAAAAATGATAGAATAATCTCTGTTCATTTCCAAGGCAAACCATTCAATATCACAGTAATCCAAGGCTGTGCCCCAACCAGTAACACTGAAGAAGCTGAAGTTGAATGGTTCTATGAAGACCTACAAAACCTTCTAGAACTGACACCCAAAAAAGATGTCCTTTTCTTTATAGGGGACTAGAATGCAAAAGTAGGAAGTCAAGAGATACCTGGAGTAGCAGGCAAATTTGGCCTTGGAATGCAAAATGAAGTAGGTCAAAGGCTAACAGTTTTGTGAAGAGAACACACTGGTCATAGGCTCACATGAACAAATATTGAAGCTCTGCCAGTCAGACCTCCTCTCCATTATCCACAGATGTCTGCAACATTTCATTTTTAAAGTTAAGACTGATTTAAAATTAGAGATGCACAAAAGTATCAAGACCATACCCAAGAAAAAGAAATGCAAAAAGGCAATATGGTTGTCCGAGGAGGCTTTACAAACAGCTGAGAAAAAAGGAGAAGTGAAAGGCAAAGGAGAAAAGGAAAGATACAGGCACCTGAATAAAGAGTTCCAAAGAAGAGCAAGGAGAGATAAGAAAGCCTTCCTCAGTATCAGTGCAAAGAAATACAGAGGAAAACAATAGAATGGGAAAGACTAGAGATGTCTTCAAGAAAATTAGAGATACCAAGGGAACATTTCATGTAAAGATGGGCTCAATAAAGGACAGAAATGGTATCGACCTAACAGAAGCAGAAGATATTAAGAGGTGGCAAGAATACACAGAAGATCTATACAGAAAAGATCTTTATGACCCAGATAATGACGATGGTGTGATCACTCACCTAGAGCCAGACATCCTGGAATGTGAAGTCAAGTGGGCCTTAGGAAGCATCACTATGAACAAAGCTAGTGGAGGTCAGGGAATTCCAGTTGGGCTATTTCAAATCCTGAAAAATGATGCTGTGAAAGTGCTGCACTCAATATGTCAGCAAATTTGGAAAACTCAGCAGTGGCCACAGGACTGGAGAAGGTCAGTTTTCATTCCAATTCCAAAAAAGGGCAATGCCATGGAATGTTCTAACTACCACACAATTGCACTCATCTCACATGCTAGCAAAGTAATGCTCAAAATTCTCCAAGCCAGGCTTCAACAGTATGTGAACCTTGAACTTCCAGATATCCAAGCTGGATTTAGAAAAGGCAGAGGAACTAGAGATCAAATTGCCAATATCTGTTGTATAGTCAAAATAAGTAAGAGAGTTCCAGAAAAACACCTAATTCTGCTTTATTGATTACGCCAAAGCCTTTGACTGTGTGGATCACAACAAACTGGAAAATTCTGAAAGAGATGGGAAAACCAGACTGACTTACCTACCTTCTGAGAAATCTCTATGCAGGTTAAGAAGCAACAGTTAGACGTGGACATGGAAGAATAGACTGGTTCCAAATTGGGAAAGGAGTATGTCAAGGCTGTATATTGTCACCCTGCTTATTTAACTTCTATGCAGAGTACATCATGAGAAATGCTGGGCTGGATGAAGCACAAGCTGGAATCAAGATAGTCAGGAGAAATATCAATAACCTCAGATACACAGATGACACCACCCTTATGGCAGAAAGTGAAGAGGAACTAAGAGCTTCTTGATCAAAGTGAAAAAGGAGAGTTAAAAGGCTAGTTGAAAACTCAGCATTCAGAAAACTAAGATCATGGCATCTGGTCCCATCACTTCATGGCAAATAGATAGGGAAACAATGGAAACAGTGAGAGACTTTATTTTTTTGGTCTCCAAAATCACTGCAGATGGTGACTGCAGCCATAAAATTAAAAGACACTTGCTCCTTGGAAGAAATGCTATGACCAATACAGACAGAATATTAAAAAGTAGAGATATTAATTTGCTAACAAAAGTCTATCTAGTCAAAACTATGGTTTTTGCAGTAGTCATGCATACATGTGAGAGTTGGACTCTAAAGCAAGTTGAGAGCTGAAGAATAGATGCTTTTGAATTGTGGTGTTGGAGAAGACTCTTTAGAGTCCCTTGGATTATGGGGACATCCAACCAGTCCATCCTAAAGGAAATCAGTCCTGAATATTCATTGGAAGGACTGATGCTGAAGCTGAAACTCCAATAGTTTGGCCACTTGATGTGAAGAAGTGACTCATTGGAAAAGCCCCTGATTCTGGGAAAGATTGAGGGCAAGAGGAGAAGGGAACAACAGAGGATGAGATGGTTGGATGGTATCACTGACTCAATGGACATGCGATTGAGCAAGTTCCAGGATTTGGTAATGGACAGGGAAGCCTGGTGTGCTGCAGTCCATGGGGTTGAAAGGAGTCGGACACAACTGAGTGACTGAACTGAACTGAACTGAAAAGTATCTAAATTCTAGCCAAGATCATGTTATTTTTGGCCACCTTTAGCTAAATAACAAGCAAACTAATTTTGACTCTATTTTGTAAAGTCAAAGGAAAAATATTGCACATCCTAGTAAAAAACTTCTATGCCAAGTTTAAGCCTGGATCCAATGTTAAAACTAACTTATAACTCCCTAAAATGTAGAAGTTTGCTAGAACCTTAACATTACTGTGCTGCCAATTGCTTACTATTTCATTTACTTACATTACTGGTACTTAAGCTAAAGGGAACTGAATGGGCTGTTTAAGACATAAGAAACTATGTACTGTATTTTCTATGTAGTTTACTCTTTTAAGAAAATGATGATTTTTACCTAAGAAGTGAAGAAGGTGACATTCATGGCCACTCAAAATGTTGCAGTGCTAAATAGTACACCCAGTAGTGTGTGATGCAGAACTTTAAAAACAATGAGTGTTTGTCAATATTTAAAACTTTGCTCTGAACATGTCAGAGCTTTACAGATGAGATATATCGTCCAGGATCCCGAACTTCAAAGGTTTAAAAAATAAACTGCAAACTAGCAAACTTGGTTTTTGTTTTACTTCCATTATTTTTGTAACCTTTCCTTTTAAGCACACTTTTTGCTTTTGCCATTTGCAGATATAGTAGTACTGAAATAATTCATTTAAAAATAAATTTGAGACGGGTTGAGCTTTCTGTGAGTTGTACCAAATGCCATAAAAGTGTGAGTTTCAGAGATTTTATATTTTCTCCTACCTTGTCATAATATTTTGACATCTTCTAGTTAGCTTCAAGTTAAAAAATGTACCTGGACTATTATTGATTAATAGAAAAACAATGATCCTGTAAACTGCAGGGAATACTTCTGTGTCTTTTATTTTTTCAGTCATTTAATTTTCTACTCTGAAAGATAAATCTGACTAGCATCTTTTTCTCTTCTATGATGAGCCTAATCTTTTTTTTAAAGTTTGAGAGTGGTAGTCACTCAGCTGTGCGGGATACTCTGTGACCCCCTGGACTGTAGCTTGTCAGGCTCCTCTGTCCATGGGATTTCCCAGGCAAGAATTTTCTCTCCAATTGCACTGGAGTGAACTGCCATTTCCTTCTCCAGGAGATCTTCCCAACCCAAGAATTGAACCAAATTTTATTTACAATTGGTAGTGCAATAAAAATTACAGTTCTTGGATGTGTGTGTGACTTAATGATCTGGGTTATTTTATTATATACCATGCATTGTATGTTGTTGTTTAGTTGCTAAGTCATGTCTGATTCTTTGCAGCCCCATGGACTGTAGCCCTCAGGTTCCTCTGTCCTTCAGTACTTCCCGGAGTTTGTTCAAACTCATGTCCGTTGAGTTGATGATACTACCCAACCATCTCATCATCTGTCGCCCCCTTCTCCCGCCCTCAGTCTTTCCCAGTATCAGGGTTTTTCCCATTGGATGTACTGGACCTTATTTTCTAGCAGGCAGAAGTCAAGAATAGATAAAGATAGAATTTGACATTTCTATTTTATAGAATACTCTAATTTAGGTAACAAAAATATGAGAGGTATTGACTAAGCTGACAGGAGGAGAGTGGTGACGTTAGGAGGTCATAATTCCCTGTAAAAGGAGAGACAGGGAGGGATGAAGATTCCTGTGTTAGGAAAGAAGTGAGAGAGAGAGTCTCAGAGGCAAAGATCCCTTTTTTTGGGATTTTTTTGGGATTTGCCTCACAGATCCCAGGAACAACTTGAGATCATTCTTCAGGACTGGAGCCTGGGAACCAAGTGCTTTGATTTTCTATATACATCACCACCCTTCCATCTCTTCCACACTCTAAAAACTGTTGTTATGAGGAAATTAAAATAGATCCCTCTCCCTCCCTTGGGAGAGTGAAAGAGAAGGAAACCAAGAGAAGCAACGGAGTGACACAAAATGAAAAAACAAACCAAACCAACACAGAAACTAACAAATTGCAGCCTTCTGATACATTTTGGAGTTTTTCCTTTATGTGTTAACCCTCTGTAGACTGTTCTTTTCTTGGACCTACTTGAGCAAGCCTTCTGAGACATGCAGTCCCAAAGAAAACAAAAAAGGAGTGCCTAATGAATAAACACTTTGATTGATTAACATTCACAGCCCTGAGGATTGCAGCCTGGCAACTCAAGCTATATTTCACATGCAGGCGAATGTAAACTTCTCTTTCATTCAGTGGCCGTAATTTCTGGGAAAACACAGATCCTCTCACAGGTTGAGGGAAGCACAGAATCTACAGGTTTTGAGGGCCCCAGCTGAGGTTTTTAAATTTCAATGTAGATACCTGAAAATAATTCAGGGATCTTAAAAACCTCAAATAATTTCCTAGTAAGTTAACTATGTTGTTGTTCAGTCACTCAGTCGTGTTTCATTCTGACAATCCCATGGACTGCAGCACACCAGGCTTCTCTGTCCTTCACTATCTCCCAGAGTTTGCTCGAACTCATGTCCATTGAGTCAAAGATGCCATCCAACTATCTCATCCTCTGTTGCCCCCTTCTCCCCGTGCTCTCAATCTTTCCCAGCATCAAAGTCTTTTCCAATGAGTTGGCTCAGGTGGCTAAAGTGTTCAAGGTTCACCTTCAGCTTCAGCATCAGTCCTTCCAATGAATCTTCAGGGTTGATTTCCTTTAGGATTGATTGGTTTGATCTCCTTGCAGTCCAAGGGACTCTCAAGAGGCTTCTCCAGCACCACAGTTCGAAAGCATCAATTCTTCAGCGCTCAGCTTTCCTTATGGTCCAACTCTCACATTCATAAATGACTACTGAGAAAACTATAGCTTTGCGTATATGGACCTTTGTCGACAAAGTGATGTCTCTGCTTTTTAATATGCTGTCTAGGTTTGTCACAGCTTTTCTTCCAAGAAGCAAGCGTCTTTTAATTTCAGGGCTGCAGTCACAATTTTCAGTGATTTTGGAACTCAAGAAAATAAAGCTTGTCACTGTTTCCATTTTTTTCCCCATCTATTTTCCATGAAGTGATGAGACTGGATGATGATCTAACTATGAGCTAATAATCAAAGAAAAAAATCTGTTTTTTTGTGACATAATGAATATTCATTAGAAGGGCATGCTGAAGCTGAAGCGCCAACACTTTGGCCACCTGATGAGAAGAGCCAACTCATCAGAAAAGACCCTGATGCTGGGAAAGATTGAAGGTAGGAGGAGAAGGAGGCGACAGAAGACGAGATGGTTGGATGGCATCACTGGCTCAGTGGACATGCGTTTGAGCGAACCCTGAGAGATGGTAAAGGACAGGAAAGCCTGGTACGCTGCAGTATAGGAGGTTGCAAAGAGTCAGTCACTACTGAGTGAGTGAACAAAACAACAAAATTTGCAGACCCAAATGTCATTGACTTAAATATTTTAAAAGATGGCACAAAGTACAAATTAGTGCTCTTTTGAGCCCATATCTTTCTAGACCCTTTTTTGCAAAAAGGATAACAAGTGTAAGTCGTGGAATACCACCAAGATATTCATTGTTCTGTTCTTTCAAACAAAAGGAACCAAGTAATTGCAGGTTTTAAAAACTGTGAATTGCTTATCAATATCTAAAGCAAGGAAACATGCAACAATTTCTTTCAGAGTATTTTTAAAATAAATATGTATAAAAGTAAAAAATAAGCACAAAGTATTTAGAGCCATATTTCAAAATGTTTAACCTGAAGGTTAAGTTTGGAGGTATGGTCCGGATCTTTATAAAGTGTTGACCAACACTGGAGCTATGGTAAGTGGTTATGGGGGCCTTCTTCTTTTTTTAAATTTATTTTTGGCTGTGTCAGGTCTTAGTTCTGGTGAGTGAGTTTCTCTCTAGTTGAGGTGTGTAGGCTCAATAGTGGCAGAGGCATGGGCTTAGTTGCTCCATGGCATGTGGGATCTTAATTCCCTGACCGGAGATTGACCCTTCATTCCCTCCATTATAAGGTGGATTCTTATCTGGGAAGTTCCCTCATGGAGGCCTTCTGCTCCTGGGCAATTGTTTTCCTTCTTGTTCCCCTGAGGCTAACTGTGGTAGAGAGGCTTATCCCCATCACCAGCCCACTCCAAATCACAGAGTCAGCTAAAGACAATATTTCTCATCCCTCAGCTCTTGAATTCTGTTTTCACCCCTGAAGCTGACTGCAGGTTATCATTACCACCTCATCAAAGGCTCTCTCACCCCAGGCTGCTAGATGGACCTTAGTCTGCTTTTGAATATGCTATCTAGGTTGGTCATAACTTTTCTTGCAAAGAGTAAGTGTCTTTTAATTTCATGGCTGCAGTCACCATCTGCAGTGATTTTGGAGCCCAAAAAAATAAAGTCTGACACTGTTTCTACTGTTTCNAGTCGGCAAAGTAATGTCTCTGCTTTTGAATATACTATCTAGGTTGGTCATAACTTTTCTTCCAAGGAGTAAGCGTCTTTTAATTTCATGGCTGCAGTCACCATCTGCAGTGATTTTGGAGCCCAAAAAAATAAAGTCTGACACTGTTTCTACTGTTTCCCCATCTATTTCCCCATGAAGTGATGGGGCCAGATGCCATGATCTTCGTTTTCTGAATGTTGAGCTTTAAGCCAACTTTTTCACTCTCCTCTTTCACTTTCAACAAGAGGCTTTTTAGCTCCTCTTCACTTTCTGCCATAAGGGTGGTGTCATCTGCATATCTGAGGTAAGGTGTGGGTTCACTTAATTCTGAAAAAACACATACATATATGTACGTATATATATATATATGTGTGTGTGTATATATACTAGAGAGTAAATAGGCCAAAACAGACTGAGCCAGTCACATATTCCTTCTCCCAGCAAAAGCTCCCTGTGTATTTCTTCTGTAGCTGGCTCCATTATAGGTGTGTGCATACAGAGAAACAAGCCCCTGTCTTTGGTAGTTTACATTCCCCTGAAGGAGGTCAGCAGCCAAGAGATACCAAGTAAAGCATAAATCCATACTAAGACGTGAGGGAGGGACAAGTTGGGAGCAGAGTGGAGCAGGTCAGGGAGAGCCATAAGGCCTCTGCAGAGGAGGTGACCCCTGACAGAGACCTGAAAGAAGTGAGGAAGCAGGCTCTGCACGGATCCGTGAGAAAGAGTTCAAGCACAGGGAAGCCAATACAAAGGCTTGGACGTTCCTCGTGCTGTGGGAACTTTCATAATGGCCAGAATGCCTAAAGTCAAGTGGGCTAAGTAAGCGATAGCTGATGAGGGTCAAATCACACAGGCAGTGTACAGCATCATGTAAAGACTGGATTTTATTTTTCAAGTATTGGGAAGCCATTGGAGAATATTGCACAGGAGAGTGAAAGAAAAAGTGAAAGTGAAGTCGCTCAGTCATGTCCGACTCTTTGCGACCCCATGGACTGTAGCCTAACAGGCTTTTTCGTCCATGGGATCTTCCAGGCAAGAGTACCAGAGTGGGTTGCCATTTCCTTCTCCAAGGGATCTTCCTGATCCAGGGATCAAACCCAGGCCTCCCACATTGCAGGCAGGCGCTTTACTCTCTGAGCCACCAGGGAAGCCCCACGCACCATGCACAGGAGAAGAGCGTGATGCAATTAGAAGCCAGAAGTTTATATTCTGCTCACAGGACTGCGATGGTATATAATCAAGATTTCATTTTTCTTTTTTTTTAAAGTATATACTAATTGTGCTACATAAATCCTTGTGATTTGATCTAACTGCTGCTGCTGCTAAGTCACATCAGTCGCACTCTGTGCGACCTCATAGACGGCAGCCCACCAGGCTCCTCCATCCCTGGGATTCTCCAGGCAAGAACACTGGAGTGGGTTGCCATTGCCTTCTCCAATGATGCATGAAAGTGAAAAGTGAAAGTGAAGTCGCTCAGCCATGTCCAACTCTTCACAACACCATGGACTGCAACCCACAAGGCTACTCTGTCCATGGGATTCTCCAGGCAAGAGTACTGGAGTGGGGTACCATTGCCTTCTCCTTATTTGACCATTTTTACTTAATGTGCTGAAAGACTAAAAAGGATTTGAGTCCTGAGTTCAAATGTGACCTCTACCAGTTCCTAAAGTTTCTTAACTATATCAGAAATGGTGTGCAGGTGGGGGTGGGGCACTTAACATAAAGTAGATGCTCAATAAATGATATTTAGTGCATTTTTCAAAGGTGAAAGAAATCCAGAAGTATGTTTTTAAAACATACTCTTTGTTAATAAATGATGTTCTATAGCAAGAGAGAGTCATTTCAGGCTGCTATAACAAATATCACAAATTAGGTAGCTTTTAAACAACAGAAATTTATGTTATATAGTTCTGGAGGCTGGGAAGTCTAAGGTCAGGGCAACAGCATGGTCACCTTCTGGTTAGAGCCTTCTTCCTTGTTAGTGGCATCTTCTAGCTATGTGCTCACACGGTGGAAGGGGTAAGGGAGCTCTATGGAGTCTCTTTTGTAGGAGCACTGGTCCTGTTCATGCAGGTGCCACTTTCATGACCTAAGCACCTCCCCAAATCCCACCTTCTAATACCATCATCTTTGGGGTTACGATTGCAACATAAGAATGTGGGGTGCACAAACATTCAGATCATAGCATAGGCCAAATCATACAGTTCCCTGAAAGGTACAGCAAATAATTATGATGGTCTGATCCTGCAGGTGGCTTGACTATATTTTATTCACTGGAATAATAGAAGTTTCAGAGAAATTTGGGTTTCTATTTTAGATTTTGAAAAACAAACTCTAAATGTTTGGAAAACAAAAATGCCTGTTTTAAAAAATTGGATGCAACACAGCTTCATTCCCTAGGAGAATGATCAATTTATGCCCACCATAGAATACTATGCAGCAGGTTAAAAGAGCAAAGCAGATACAGTGAACCTGTGAAACTATATAAAAATCAGTCTTCTCTCAATATCCACAGGGAGATTGATTCCAGGAGCTTCCACAGATACCAAAATCCCCAGATGCATCAAATTGGTACTGTCTCTTTGTATCCATTGGTTTGAATCTACAAACGCAAAGCTTGAGGATTCTGAGGTCCAACTATAAAACTTTGTAAGTAAAACTCATTCAATAAGCATCTAAGAGATACTTTGAAAAAGAGTTCTTGATTTGTTCACTTTTTTCTTTCTTTTTCATCTTTACACTTCTATGCCATTTAAATACTTTTCAACTAACAAGTATCTAAAACAAAAAATCTTCGTATTTTTAAGTATATCCTCAAGAAAATTAAGGTCCATATAACTGTTGTTAAGAATACAAATCCTCTGAAATAATAAAAAATAAAAAACATTTCAGCAATGAACATATATATGTGTCAGGTACCATACCAACTGCATTAGCTTTATTTATTTCTCACAACACCTTTAAGTGGGCACTGTTCTCTAGATAGGTAAGTCACGGGGCAATAAATAACTTGTCCAGACTCACATGCCGGGCCTAAATTCTATCCAGGTCCATTTGTTTCCAAAGAATATTCTTTACCCATAACAGCTTCCAAATATAATGGAAATAAGGCTAAATTTACAGGATCAATTAACTTTGCAAATTCCAAGCTCTAACTTGCTGGCTAATCTGCTCTTTTATTAGTGACAGTGATTGATTCATTTTAGGTATTGATATAAACTGTGACCCGAAATTCTGTCACCCCAGAATTACTATCATCTTAAACTGTAACCCTATGGAGGGTAAGGATTGTATATAATAGAAACAGACTTAAACATTTCAGATGATAATTGCAATGCTACTGATATAAGATCCCCTATTAAAAATTGCTTATTACATTAACAACAAATACAACTTATAATATTTAGTTTATACTACAAATCAACTTTACCAAATTAAGTATAGTCTTTAAGTTGACTGTTTACTTGGCATTCTGTCCTTTTGTCCTATGACAGTTCTCAGAGGATTTTACTGAATTTGAGCAAGTATCTTTAGTGAACTTAGTGATTCAGTTAATCTTTATAAGCAACATGGTGGCCAGGAACACTTTTCAAATGGGCACATCTTCTGTGTTTTTAAGACAGTGCAGGCAATGTAGAGGATATAGAGAAAATGTCTCAGATGAAAAAGAAAGTTAACATTTACATCTGAAAACTGTTTCCTTGCCGTGTAGCTTGACAAGTGATATGGATAATTTTATCCTTTAGTGAGGTTTACAATTTGCAGAACTAGTAGCTTTGTTGATCTCATCAGAACCAAGTGAAAAAGAGTAGACATGACCTAAATATCATGCCTAAGATGGAAATAATCCATATGGCAAATGGATTCCATTTTTTTGTCAGGAAATTTTTTTACTCTGGAGATTTGCAGGAGCTTGATTGGTTCCTAGGACTCTCTCTTCCGAGAGAGAATTCTTTCTCTATTTGTATAAGTCTTTCCCCATGATAATCACAAACATTCATTGGGTCATGGCTAGCTGGTTAGAAGGATGGTGCTATAGGCAGTGGTTCTGTGTAGTATATCAGACATTGTGTTAAGTATGAAATCCATTTTGTAAATATGTGTCTATGTGCCAAAGAAGAAATAATTTAGCCCTAAAACTTATACCTTAAAAAACAGATTTTATATATACCATCATCATTACACTTAACATTAAATCTATCTTATAAAAACCATTTAGAAGGTTCATGAGAACAGTGACCCCCAGTATAACTTTTATTGTTTCATTCTGTGTCACATACTCTGGCTACCACCTTTAGCTGCAAGTCAGGATAGACACCACATATCTCAGTACTTTCAATGCATCACTCTTCCACTCAGCGACAGTAACTAACAAGGCTGTAATGCAGTCCAGTTAACCTACAATGGTTTGTGTTTCTCCTAACTGACATTCACAAAAACCTTCTGCATCTCTTTTTCTTCATCATTAAACAAGACAACTTAGAGCATTTTCACATGTGTGAGAGTACGTGCCTACATGCTAGCATTTGCTTACATCCTATTAGGCAAATATTTTGCCAGCATTTCCCCCCATATTAATTATTTATTTATTTGAGGGTTACCAACTACAGCCTCAGAGAAGGCAATGGCACCCCACTCTAGTACTCTTGCCTGGAAAATCCCATGGGCGGAGGAGCCTGCTAGGCTGCAGTCCATGGGGTCGCTAAGAGTCAGAGACGACTGAGCGACTTCACTTTCACTTTCCACTTTCATGCATTGGAGAAGGAAATGGCAACCCACTCCAGTGTTCTTGCCTGGAGAATCCCAGGGACGGGGGAGCCTGGTGGGCTACCGTCTATGGGGTCGCACAGAGTCGGACACGACTGAAGCGACTTAGCAGCAGCAGCAACTACAGCCTGTCACTAATGTGGTAGAGCCATCCTTATGTTAGTTTTATCCCCCACACTCTAAAACACTGAGTCACAGACAGACGCTACTACATGCTCCCTGGATTCATTCCAGGATTTTTCTAGACTGCTCAAGTTCCTGTCTTAAGACATGAGTCTGCCAACTCTCTTAAACCTTCCATCCCTTCACTTTTTAAGACTTTCCCTTCCTTGATCCCTGGACCAGGGACTCAATGGACATGTGCAATTGCTTGAAAAAAGTGAATGTGTTAATCACTCAGCTGTGTCCAACTCTTTGTGACCCTATGGACTATAGCCTCTGACCACGGAATTCTTCAGGTAAGAATACTGGAGTGGGTAGCCCTTCCCTTCTCCAGGGGATCTTCCTGACTGAGGGATCTATTCTGGAAGTAACCAGAGCATTTTTAAAATCAGAAATACTTTCACTATTACTATATTTAAAATTAAGTAAATCAATCAGTGTAAAATCAGTGGAAACTTACTGATCACCTAACATCATGGTTCTCAAATCTGTGAGGGACACAGCAAGGCTGTTGGTTAGTTTCTTGGGACCTACAACCTGAAACTATGCTGACAATATCTACATGTGGCTGTTTAACACTTGAATGTGTCTGGAACAACCAAGGGGAGTGAATTTTTAATATCCTTAACTTTAAATTTACATGCCCACATGTAGTTAGTGGCTCCACATGGGATAGTATAGACATCAATCATTTTCATTAACTCAATGGCACCCTGGCAAGTTCAGTTCAGAAGATCTAGAATTTAGCTCTAGAATCCATGTTTTTAAAAACTCCATGAGTACTTCTGGAGTAGAACCAGATTTGAGAACCATGGAAATCAGTGGTGGAGAAGCATAAACAGAATTGGAAGAAATTGGAAAGACAATTGAGAACTGTGTCAGAACTCTCTTTGTGCCAAATCCAGACAGAAAATTAGTCTATAGTAGCCACATTAAGAGGAGCTAAAGTTTTTAACAAGCAGATCAAAAGAACAGAGAGATCTAAAAATAAGATCAGGAACCAGGGTCTCAACAGGTAACTGTTCCAAAGCAGATGAACGTCGGATGCAAGGACTAGATAAAGCACAAGGTTCAGTGCTAGGTCTGTGAAGCACAGGGCACCAGTGTTACTTGGTGCTTTGTTGCAAGACAGGAGCAGCAAGTTGAAGGATGCATGCAAGGAAACAGATAGGAAAAAGGAAAAGAGGAGATGGTAAGCGAAACAAAAAGCAGTATAAAAATATAGCAAAGAAAAGACCAGTAAAAATGGTCTGAGCTGCCACTTAGTAGTATCAAAGTCAACTGCTGCTCTATCTTAGCCTTACAATTTAGCTAGGGAGAATCTCTTGCCATATATGGCATCAATTAAACATCTGTTATTTCATGGATCTGTAATCTTTATATGATTTTCAATATAAAATCTATATTTGAACCCAATAGAAAGTATACATAGTAATAGCAAGTTATAGCTTTTCATAGTCACTGAAAGTGAAAATGAAGTCACTCAGTCGTGTCCGACTCTTTGCAACCCGTGGACTATAGCCCACCAAGCTCCTCCATCCATGGGATTCTCCAGGCAAGAATACCGGAGTGGGTTGCCATTTCCTTCTCCTAGTCACTGAATATCATAGCAAAAGATATGGAGAGTAGTTCTCAAGTTTGTCTCTGTGTCTATCAGTTTCTAAATAATGTTAAATACCAGCACCAGAATGAAGTATCAGTGCCTCCACAGTGTGCTTCTATTAGCAAATATAAATGGAAAGCTGCAAAGTGGAAACTGTTCATCTTTTAAGCCAGTAAATGGATTGCCCAACTAGCTCATTGTCTAAAACATTATACATGTTCAAAAGTATTTGATAAATGAGTGAGTGAGTAAATGAATGAATTTCTTCTCAATCATATTAATTAGTGGTTATCCATCAAGAGATATAACCTAGAATCACATGGGAGTTTATTTTTGTTGTTTGGTTGATTGTTTAAAATAGGCACATTTAAGTTCCTCTGAAATTCTCATACACCTTAAAGAGTGGAGGAAGGTGGGAGAAGGATTAGGATTAATAAGGCATAATAAATATTTTGAAAAATCTTCCTGGATCATTCTAATATGTTCTGTTCTCCTCATCCCTTATTCTGTTGAGAAGTACAGTTATATGAAGAAACTAAACTGATATGTAGTAGTACTAATAACCACAGTAATAATATTATTCATAAAATCTGTTTCTAACTTACAATAATGCCTGTTTATAGAGTTGTCAAAAGAACTTCATCCCACTAGTTATAAAAACCTCCAATAGCAGGATTAACATGAGTATGCAAAATTGATAATATTTAGTATTTTCAAAGAAACTTGAACTCATAAAGCACAGAAAATGAGGAAATGGAAAATTGGGTTACTGAAAAAAATTCAAGCTAAGGGACTTTAAAAAAGACCTTGAATATTATCATATTTCAACAATAGCATTTTTGCTACTTCTATCATTACTAATAGCTTTTGCTGTTAGTATTATTACTGACTTTCTCCTTCCACTGAAAACACACTTGAATTAGATGTTGAGAAATAAATTCAAGTCTTCATTCCACCACTGTGGAATATATACAACTCATCTTTTGGAGTTAAGGCAATAAGATTTTCCACCTAAAAACTAAAATGTTTAGTTCAGTCACCCTCTCTGAACCTGTTTCCTGATTTATAACATGAGAATAATTATATACCTGCCTTGGTGTTGCTGTTGTTATTGTTTAGTTGCTAAGTGATGTCTGACTCTTTTGTGACCCCATGGATCCAACCAGGCTCCGCTGTCCATGAGATTTCCCAGGCAAGAATACTGGAATGGGTAGGCATTTCCTTCTCCAAAGGATCTTCCTGACCCAGGGATCAAACCCACGTCTCCTGCATGAGCAGGCAGATTCTTTACTACTAAGTCACCAGGGAAGCATAAACCTGCCTAACCTACTGAAGCCCACACTAAGAATCCTCTGCCTCAGAGGAAGTCTATCTTGCCTTACAATGCAGCCAGAGAGAATCCCTTGTCATATATTAGTACTGAATATACTGAAGCTCACACTAAGAACTGAGTCTACTAAGCCCACACTAAGAATCCTCTACCTCAGAAGAAGCTGCCCTTAGTTGTGCTCACAGCCCAAGACTCCACTGATGATGTACCTAGAGTTGTCAGCTATAATCCCAAGTATAACAGCCAGAGATTCCCTAAGTAATTCTTCTCAATCAAGGAATTTCTTGTCATCTTCTAAGTAAAGCTCTAGTGTCAGTGATGATCTTTTCCAAAGGAGCACACACATCGATCTCTGGTGTTTATCCATTACCAGGTGGGTGACAACACAGCTTTATTTCATTTTCCCCCTCTCATGCTAAAGCATAAACTATCTTTTAATTCTGACACATTTATCCATTCAGGAGACAGTATGAAAAACAGTTGACGATCACCTAGTCATCTATCACCTTGGACTTTTCAGGCCAAAATGAGGTCTCATTTATAAATCAGGGCAGTAAAGGTGATTCCAGGTGGGTGGGTTAAAAATGGAAAAGCCAAGCTCTTCAACAGTGGAATCTGATGTTCTGCCTTGTACAGGCTAGTCCATAAGCCTCTTTGCACAGGGCACGTAACAGCTAAAGTCTAAGCCCATATCTGTCTGAAAGAGAAAGTGTCAGTTGCTCAGTTACGTCTGACTCTCTGCAACTCCATGGACTGTAGCTCACCAGGTTCCTCTGTCCATGGGATTCTCCAGGCAAGAATACTGCAGTGGGTAGCTATTCCTGTCTCCAGGAGATCTTCCTAATCCAGGATCGAACCCGAGTCTCCTATATTACAGGTAGATTCTTTACCGTCTGAGCCACCAGGGAATATGTGCTAACAAGTGCCACAATCCAATGTATGTATGGTTCCAAAATGTGGCTATGTGACTGTCTTTTTCTTGGAAAAACAAAAATGAATCTATGTGGCCCCCATTTCTGCTTCCCCTTTTAAAATTCCCATGAACATCTCTAAATCTATTCTTTACTACCATAAACAAAACAGGTAATGGAACTTCAAATTATCTTTATCCTTTCCCATTTTGTTGGTAACTTCATCTACAACGATGAAACTCCAGAAGGGTCTGGGGAAAAAAAAAACAGCTTTCGGTGGATGTTCAAAGGGACCCGCATCATTTCAGAGGGTTTCTAATATGAACAAATTCCACATCTCAGTACCAATAAGAGAATAGAAAGTATCACTTAGAAGTTTGTTTAGAAATCACCAAGGTGGTAAAGAACCCACCTGCCAATGAAAGAGACATAAGAGGTGCAGCTTCGATCCCTGGGTCAGCAAGATCTCCTGGGGGAGGGCGTGGCAACCCACTCCAGAACTCTTTTCTGGAGAATCCAACGGACAGAGGAGCCTGGCGGGCTACAGTCCACGGAGTCGCAGAGTCAGACAGGACTGAAGCGACAGCCACACGCAGCACATACAAGGTCAGTCTTCTAGCAAAGCCATCTACTATTATTTGACTTCCAGTGTCTGAAATTCTTTGACATTTCACTACCACTCAGTGAAAATAGAATTCCCAACCAGTTTAGCAAGTCATAACTTTGATTCCATAACTTTGAAATCTACCCAAAGCTAAAATATAGGTGATCCTTGAACCCTTGTGCAGAAGCTTTTGATGAAATCACAATTAATTTTCTCCCCTGAAGTACACAGTAGTCAGAAGCTGCTTTTTAATCATCACTCTTTCTCTATTTTGTATGAATACCAATGAATGGTGCAGTACTGTTTTAAAAAACATTTAGAAGGAAAACTCATCACCGGTTGCACATTATTTTTTTATAAATGTCATTCTACATTTATACCGGCAACTGTAGCAATCTATGCAAACCAGATTTGAATGGTTAGCAAAGCAGAGTATTTACAAACACCTTGGATACTTTAGCATTCACACTCTTTCTTCCTGCCACAGTGAATTTGAATTGGATACCACAGCTGCTGTCAGATCCAGACACGGGTGCATCCTTCAGCTGCCGCCCCCTACCAAGAACGCCAGGCAAAATCTGCCCATCTTTCATCCACATCTCCTACCCCATAGCTCACAATTAGTATTTTCAGTGGAAAAGGAAAAATCAAAGGACACCGAAGTACAGCTTCCTTCCCATCACTGATGGACATGAGAGCTGTCAGAGGCCTCAACTAAACAATCCATCCTTACAATGCTGAACCTCTCCTGAACTAGCACTCGTCCCCCTACAACCACCACCACTATCATTTTGGCTTGCAATAGATAATCAGCAGAACCCACTGGGAATGCCTACATTTCAATGATTAGAACAATGTCTATAAACCTTTGTTTGAAGCACTTTCCCCATCAGGCCTATAGCTAAACCTCTAAAGACCAGGGTACCACAGTATGACACTGTAGATAGTGTTTAAAAGCTATAAAATAAAACCAAAGCCTGTGTTCTGCTTTCCTCTACCCAGAAATCAAAAAATTATTTGCCTTTACTAGTGAGAGATTAGCACATTGCATTATTCATCCACATATCTCCTGCACCTATTTTAATCTAAACCTGAGTGTGTTCAGGGAGACTTTTAATAACTTCCTTTTCAGAGCAACTCATTATAACAGAGATTTTAATATCTCTTGTTGCCCATTTTTCTGCTGGTAGCAGGTAGCACTAGAACTACATGTACCAAAGTAGGCTTTAATGAAACCTAATGTTCATTCAAATGAATCTCTCATGGCTAAATAGGTAATACTGAAACACAAATATTTTTGTGTTTGAAGCAGTTTCTCTAGAGAAAGTCACAGGCAATGGAAGTAATGAGTGACAGTTTCTTAAAGGTTAATATCTTCTTTAATCTATTTCCATAACAGAAAAATACTGTATTAAGCATTGGGTATACTTTGGGGATTATAGAAACAATTTAAACTATTATGTATATGTTAAACCACAGGGAAACAAGGAATCCTACACATATATTTTATTTCATAAAAGCAGAAGTGCTTTAAATATATACTTTATTTTTTATTAAAGCAACGCTTTGGTTGCGTGGCAGCATGTATATGTGTGTGCAAAAAAGAAGAGAAATAAAACTGCCCTCAGAACTGGACCAGGAACTGTGATTGTCACATCAGGTAATGAAACCATTAAATGCAAGTATTAAGAAGAGACAAGATGCAATTAGCCAAGAAATTACTCTGATCTCAGTGACATTTTCAAAAAATCATAATACAATATACATCGGAAGGTGTGATTGACAGCCTAATCCAGTTTTGATAGGACGTAGTCCACATACTGTGAGTAAAGCAGTGCATGTCCAGATAAAGCTCACAGCTGTGAATCTCTGATATGTCCTTACAGTCTCGTCACCCAGGAAATTCCTCAGGTTTAAAAGATGATGAAAGTATCGACCATTAATGACAGGATCATCTCCTACCCTGAAATAAAATGTACTAATCCCTTTTGCTAGGTCTATGAATTCCTAATATAAATTATATAAACTCTAGTAATTCATCTCTGTTAGCACAGTTGTGTTTGGAAATGGTACAGCAGTCTTTGCCCTATTTGAAATGCTAGATGAAAGCAAGACATGTTCGTTTAAGCTGCAGCATAAAGTAATTTAACAGAAGGGACAGAATAACTTCTGGATAATGAGAACTACAGATGTAAAAGAAGGGAAGTTTAAAAGTTCTAAGGTGTCTTGATGGATTTATGTTTCATCTTGGCAAGGAGGACAGAAATACAAATGTATAATGTTCTAATTAAGCATAGGTCCCTTAACTTTGAATAGCAAAGTAAATGACAGTCAACGACTCTTTGTGACGAACAAACAATTATATATGGAATTAGCAATTATTAATCAAAGACCTTAGAATTTTCAAATAAACAGAGTATTAATGAATATCTAACACAAGATCATTTTCCCCAGTTTTATAATTGTATGTGATTATGTTAATGAAATATTTCAATGTGTCTACACATATATATTCTGCATTAGATAGAGACAATGCCTGTTTTGAGAAATCTATACACAAATACACAGTGAAAAGAGTACAGAAAGGGTGTTTGATCTTTCAAAATCTGCGATTATTCCATGGTAACACAGCACTTAAAAAGGAATGATTGTGTTATCAATGTTATCAATGTATGCATAATCTGGTTAATGTTACATTAATTAATTTCCTGACTTTTTAAATTTGAATACTAAATACTACTTTATCTATCAAAATTATTATTCAAGGAAATGTGCAAACCGACTAAACTTTGCCCTCTGAAACATAACTTGGAAAAAAAGGATTGCATACCTCAGGATAAGACTAAATACTAGTCAGATTTGTTCTTTAAACATACTGTAACAGATTTCACCTATGCTGAGAATAATTAAATTATAAAGAAATTTCCATCACTCAAAATATGTGGATAACTGCCTTTGGAAATTCCTTCAGGATAATTGGTAAGTCATATGAATTTGTCCTATAATCATACTTATTTTTAATAATAACCAATACTTATATACTTTATCAGCCTTATCAACTAGACTTCAAATGACTTTTTTCTGTTCTCTAACCTAAAGCTATCTTCAGTTGCTAAGATCTGCCATCACTAATATTCTTTAGCAAATTTTTATAGCACTATTTTCCTTGATAGCCAAGAAGTAGACATAATCCAATTATCTATCACTTGGTGAACAGATAAACAAAAGTTAGTATTAAAACAAATACACACACAAACAAAAAACCTTGGTATAGCCATCCATACAATGGAATACCACTCAGTAATAAAAAAAGAATCAGCTACTGAGAAATACTACAACATGGATGGATCTCAAAAACATCATATTAAGTGAAAAATCAAGACGTTAAAAAAAATACTTATTGTATGATTCCTCTTGTACAAAATGTCCAGAAAAAGAAAATCTATACTAGCAGAAAACAAATTAGAGGTTGCCTGGGGCAAGGGGTGGAAACAGGGATTGATTCCAAATGGGTATGAGGTTGTTTCTTGAGGTAATGGAAATGTTTTAAAATTAGGCTGTGGTGCCAGTTACACAACTCTGTAAATTACTAACACTTATTGAATAGTACTCTTAAAATGCCTGAATTTTATGGTATGTAAATTATACCTCAATAAAGCTCTTTTAAAAAGAAAAAATTAAATAAGCTTTTTTTTTTAAGCAAGAACAATTTTAAACAGAATATGAGGCAGATTATACAGAAGGCCTTTGAAAAACTAACATTACTAACACTTCCTAAAGGTTATTGTTGATGGGAACAATATTAATTTGAAATAACAGTCATTACATTTTAGTCAGCCCACAAGTGTGTGGCCATATGGATGGTTATATTGCCTTGAACAGCTTACTAATAGTTACTATTGCCCTGAAATGCAGTCTCAACCCAAGTAAAAACACAGAACAATTTTCAAATAAACTAACAATCAGAGAGCTTATTTGAAAAGGAAAGCAAAGACAATTGTCTTTCACCAATAGCCTGTTCATCTTGCCAGAACGCTCCAGCAGGAATCATTAGCACACATATACCTCTTCTTCCATCCGTGAGAATTTACCTTCACAAAGCCTACCCCTAACTTCAGAGCTCATAGTACTCCCTGTTTTGAGAGCCAGATAGACAACAGAGCAGGCAGAACCAATTCTTTTATGTCTGCTGGGCAAGCAAGTTATAGTCAAAAACGTTGTCATAAGATCAAACGCAAACAATATAATAACAATACATAAATTCCCACTACTTCCAGGGTTTAAAGATACCCCACAGGTGTGCTGGGTTACATCTGGTTCAAGTCCCTCAAACTTCAGCAGGTTTCAGCAAACTTTAAATTTAAGCCAACCCAGATTTTATGTGGGAAAAAAGGAAAGGGAAATGACCTATTTTATGTTAGTTACTTGAAATGTTTAAATATGTGCAGAGTGGTGTCAGGCTATAAAGTAGAAGCAAATCAACTTTAAAAGTCACATACAAAGTGGGGGTGGGGGGGCGGTAATGGATTATGCCACTTATGACTCAGTTTTACAAAATACTGCAATTCCACTGCTTTAAATGACTTTAAATTTATTCAAGATGGGTGGAACCGTGGGTGTTAACATGCTCCGCAACCTGTTAATGTTAAGAAGGTGCCTGTTCTAGAATCATTATTTGCGTTTTAATGTTTAATACATTGGATTTTAAACCTCGTAGTATTTTCTTTGCATTCCAAACTCCAGCATCTTTAAAATTACCCACAAATTGTGTTCTGTTTACAATTCTTGCGGGAACTTTTGTTGTACTTTGAAATATCAACTTCCATTACTCTTTGCTTTTTTTCCTAGAAAAGCACTTTTAAAGAAAAAACAAAGATTAAACTTCTTAAAGTTGTTATCAAGTTTAAATAGCAAAGAAAAGGGGAAAAAAAAACACTTTTATCCAGAGACAAGAAAAAATACAGCTACAAAAGGGCATTTAAAAATAAAGTTTCTGTGAAATTCCTGGTAACCACGATTCTCAATTTTTTATCCCACTTGTTTGTTTATAAACATTAATCATATGGTAAAGAGAAACACTGAAAATAATGTATTAATTTCTTTCTTTGTCTTCAGTTTGGAACAAAGTTCCTAGGCACCTTGACAATGAAAGAAAGTACACATAATTTTCCTAAATTTTTATATATGGCATTTTTTTCACTGTGGAAAATCACAATTGTATTTTATGTGTGAAGTATGATTGTTTCTTTATTTAAGGTAACTAAAGATCATTGACCTGAATTGTTTTGAATTGCTTTATATTATTCACACTTTAATCCATAAGAGCACAAATCATTGGAGTTTAGACTTTTCCTTAAAATATAGTCTTTAGTATACTCTGTGTTATTTAGAGAAATATAGCATAACTTAAAAAGATGACTCTGATTGAAAATGGATCAAAAAGTAAACAAATATGCTTAAAATTGTGTGGCAAAATGCATACCGATAGAGCTAGCATTTCAGTATTTTTTAAGAGGTTTTATCAATTTGTCCTTTATAGTCCATTTCTGGGCAATCAGCTATATACTTTTGGTATTGTGTTCTAAAGCAGAAGCTCCTACTGAACTGAGAAGCAACCTCAGCATTTCCCACTTGGGCTGGTATTACCATCTACATAACACAAGGGGTTAAACGGACACAAAGAATAAACTGTTTCAGGGCTATTAACATTTCTAACTTTAAAAATGGGTGCCTTTCTGGTATGTACCGATTATGAAATGCCTTTTGTTAAAATAAGCACTCTGAGCAAAAACATTGCGTGCTTACTCTTGTCATTAGACTTTAACGATTCACCTGACATTTCTCTTTTAACACAAAAATTCATTTGCAAAAAATACTTCCACAAGCAAAGACCAACTTCTATTTCTCCCTTTGCCACAAGCAGACCTGGATAGACAAATAAAAATAAATAAAATATAGGAAAACCTTTGGAAATAAATTTTAATTTCTAGAATAGTGGGTCAGAGTTGTTACATAGAAGATGATCCTTTCTGTACCTATCAGCAATAAAGCACATGACATAGTCCTTTCATAAGGGATGTTCATCACTGGTGTTTCATTCCAAAGGGCTGTATCTCACATATGCCACCCAGATCTAGTTTAATATTTAAGGGAAAAAATTAATACAGTAGTAAATCACTATTTTAGGAGGAAGGAAGAAAAGAAGAAAGGGGACCCTCCTGCTCCCATGTACTTTCAATCACTACTTAGATGACCAAAAGTATAGTATACCTACTTTCCGGTATTATTTCAATAGTGGCATATTTACACACCTAGACCTTTTTAAAAAAAAACCTGCATCTAAAAGCATCATAGAATTAATATAAATTTAAAAATACTGGAAATTAATTTAAATGCTACTTATCATGTAATTAACAGAGAGAGGTAATAGGAAAGCTCATAAGAATGGAATTGCTTCTGAATTCTCTGAGCTAGATGATTTTTGTTTTCCATTTAAAACAAATGTTAAAATTTTTTTCTGTCAAAATCCTAAATAGCTTTTTGACAGGTTTGTTATGGTTAATTAATTACTTTCATTTGCACTAAGTTGTATACTTGAAGATGAATAATACAAGATAACAAGGCCAGCCTCTGCAAGGGAGACCTTTGGTGGTCTATGCAGTCTGCTGCCTCATTACAGGACTAGCTATCTGCAGGAAGCCCGACTTTGAAAGGTACAGCACATCCCATAACACTCTCCCCTAACTGAGATGATTGTAGCTTCTTCCGAAAAGTGATGATTAGGAGAGAGAAAGCAAAACGGAATGCTGTATGAATATTTCATGTAAATGAAAGCAGGCACTTAGCGACATGCATCTTGATTGATGCTAGAGTGCCTCTAAACGTCTTGACATTGAAGGGTTCCGACTCCCCTTCCCTCGATGACTGCTTCAAGAGCTGCAGTTAATAGTGGAATATGGCCATAGTTAGCTGAAGGGCTCTTTATTACTGGCTGATACTAAATAAGACCACAGGCCTCCGGTGAGCATAAGTGAATTCTAGATAAAAGAGCTTCTGAGGGAACCCTAAATGAGATACAATAGTTATGTTTTATTTGGATCTTTATTTTTTTCCCCTCCCTGGAGCATAATTGTTTATTTCACTGTTAATCCCTCTCAAGAAAGAGCCAAAGGTCTCAAATTGCTCTATAGAAAGAGGCCAAATAAATAAAACTGGGGTGGAATGTACATAGATGCAAATGATCTCCAGCCCATTTTAAGTAAGTAGGAGTAGTAAATAAGAGAAAAACTCTTAACATGGGAGTTTTAGAAATATAATTATTTTAGAGGTAAGTAGCATTTTTCTAAATTTGTACAATAAACCATCAGTCCTTTACCCACGCACCCACCCACCTCCATCTATGCAAGGTTTATCTTCCTAACAAGTAGACTTAAGAAACTTAAGGATAAGAATAATTTCAAAATGCAAATTCAGTTCATTTGGGTGAGTTAGAAGCTTTAGAAACACTGCTCTATGGCAGGAGTATGAGGGGTGACCGTGATAGGTCTGATGATATCATCACAACTCCCTCCCCACGATGTCAGAGACTTGGGTCATTTTCCCCCAGAAAATGCTTGAGTAACTGCCACTTGCTTAGGCCAGGATTTCCACCTCCATTGGCTCTTCATGAATCATCTGTCACTGAAACGTAAATTCTTCAGGAGCGGTGACCACCAGAGAGTTTCCTTCCCAACGCTCACGCAGGACAAAGAGCCCAGAGTGCATCACTGGCAGTGTCTCAGCATGCCAGAAGCTCCCAGCCTCAGATGCCACACTCTTCTGCAAGAGTCATTTAAAGACAGAAAGAACAGCAATGGAGAAAGCTCAGGAAATAACTCAGAAGCTCTGAAGTCACTTAGATACTTTCTGTTGCATTTAAAATATTCAATTGATGGGTCACACAAAACCCAATAACCTGTTTTGTACTTTCCCTATATCCCTTTTCTTCTGACTGCCACTCTGTAACTCCCAAGCCTCCTTTAAGAGGAAATGTAATATTTCACACAGAGAGAGTATACACCTCTGAGATGTACAGAAATACATGCATATGGATTTAAGAATGGAAAACTTGATATGCTTTCGAGTCTTCTCAGATCTGCGTCACTGCATCACAGAACTGAAAAAGACTTTTCAAAACCACTTAGCCCAGTCTCCTGATCAAACAAGGCAAAGAAAAGTAAGTAAGTAAGTGAAGTCGCTCAGTCGTGTCCAGCTCTTTGCGACCCCATGAACTGTAGCTTACCAGGCTCCTTTGTCAATGGGATTTTCCAGGCAATAGTACTGGAGTGGATTGCCATTTCCTTCTCCAGAGGATCTTCCTGACCCAGGGATCGAACCCGGGTCTCCCACATTGTAGACAGACGCTTTACCGTCTGAGCCACCAGGAAAGTGCAAGATATGGACTTGCCAAAAATCACATACTTAAGGAACAGCACAGCCAGTACTAGGTTTTAGACCTCATGATTCTCTATTTTTTTTAATGTCACCAAAATTATTTTTTCATTAATGTATCACTCGTGGTTGAATTTACATGGTGTCTTTCTTTCAAAAACCCAACTGATAATAATTTACCTTTTGTCTTATCATATTCTAGACTCTTTTATACATAAACATTAATCCATGGGTAGTGATTTCATTACAGAATAATAATACATCATATATATTTATACAGGTTTGCAAAGCACTTTCACATTGGTTATCCAATTTACCCCATCCAGAAGTCTTGGAAAGCAGTTATTTCCTCTGCTTTCGCCAGGAAGACATTGAGATTGAGTTCCCTGTCTTATCTAATGGAGATGTAAATAGAGCAGAGTCTTATACACACATCTTCTGGTACCAAGATCATTGCTCATTATCCTTCATCCTTCATTATTATTATTTAATAAATATTTATTCAGCATCTACTATATAACAGGCTTCTGATTCAATCCTGAGATCTATTACAACTTAGAGACTGTTTCATATTTGCCTGATGTTAGAATACAGTCTTCCCATATTTGTCCATCAAGTTTTATCTAATAGCCAGCTAGAGATAGGTGGTTGAAGAAGTGACCTTATGCTCACTTAATTTTTATCTACTGTGTTACCTCTGCTTTCACAGAAGCCCTGTATGGTACACATATGACTTTCAAGTGAGGTCTTTATGTAATACTTTATGTACAAGGATGCACTGACTTTTCAAATGGCATTAGTTACTATAAGACAGAACAAAGAAATCTGCAGTCCTGTCGGCTTTTAGTGAGTTACAAGGCCTGACAGCAACACATGCAGCTTTCAGGGCCATAGGCAGCAGGCATGAAAAAAGCTGCACACAGCGTTTGGAAAATGACAAGCTGTGGATCCCGCCTGCCATTATTATTATCATTAAAATTAAACAGAGATTTAATCTAACATTCTATGGGCAGTTATGCAACTGACTTTAACAACTGTAAACTGAGGCATACATCGTACTGCACTGAACCTAATACTTTAATTAAGCTTTGATGCAGCCAGGGACGTTGGCCAGGGTGCACACAGGGGCTGCAAGCTGCAGGCCATTCTCTGTCTGCTAGAGCACAGTTCCTAGGAGCAGCAGCCACTGATGTCACAGTTAGATATTTATGAAAGAGATGCTCTGAATTTTATCATAGTGGTATAGATCAATTTTCAGGACAGAGTCCTTAACAGTATATTCGGAGGCTAGGTACAAAACCAATTTTATCTGCTTCAGTGATGTGTGAACTGTATGAGGAAAGACATCTCCCAACTCTCTGATAGCTTATCTTCCCTGGTGACCATTTATGCAAGCTCTTGTAAATATACATATTTTACAAGGGAAGGAGGGGGAGAGGAATGCTCTCTCAACTCTCCTTTGAGATGACCTTGAAGTAGGAGCATTTGAATCTTCCAGGAAATTAGCAGCCAAGTATATTTCAATAATGATTGGTGGGTGGGAAGTGCCACTCAGTGAATTGGCAATATCCTGGGTTGTGGGTGCTTGACCAGGATGTCTTTCCCACCGAGGCTTTTTCTTCAAGGAGACAGAGAAAAGCAGAGCTGCTTGGACCCATAAGTCGAGTCCTTCCCCCTATACTGGAGGGTTTAGCCTATAAAGAGGGTATTGCAAAGAAAGTAGCAAGGAAAGTGACGTTGATTTGGTATTTTTTCAGGCATGTGACTCTAATGAACAGCGAAAGAGAAGTGAAAAAGCCCTTCCAGCAAGTGTACAGGTAATCAGTTGTTCTCTCAAAAAAGCAAAATAACAGCAATGAAAATTAACCTTTGCTTTGGTTGTTTATACCAAGACAATGGAGTCCACATGTAAGCTAGAACGATGGAAGTTTATTTCCTTTTTTCTGTTTTCAGGCTGTCTGTATATAGGATATCACTTCAAATCTTACACTGTGTTTTCAGCTGTCTCCCGTCTCCACTTTTCCATTCACATCTGAAGAGTGATTCCTCTCCTACCTCCAACACTTGGGTTCAGATATCTAGTGGACAGATTTTTATACTCATTGCCAGATACCTTCAAATAAGTGCCTCTTTAATAGACCAGAGGCAGACAAATTTTTCTATAAAGGGCCAGATAATAAGTAATTTAGTCCTTAAGGGCCATGTGGTCTCTGTCACTACTATTCAACTCTGTCATCAAGGCAGGAAAGTGGCCAGAGACTATACATACATACATTAATGTAGCTATGTTTCAATAAAACTTTATTTATGGACACTGAAAAGTGAATTTCATGCAATTATTGTATTTCAAAACATAGTATTAGCATTATTATTTTCAACCACTTAACATGTTTGAAAACCATTCTTAGTTTGCAAGTCATACAAAAAATGTCAGCAGGTAGAATTTGGATATAGTCTATAATCTGGCAACCCTTAGCCTAAAGAAAGCATAGTCCGAATTACGTAAGCTACCATCCTTAAACTATTAAAGATATTTTATGTGGGCATTTTCTTTAAAGCACATGCACCCTTTTACAGCTATCACCTAATATAACTTTTTACTGTTGTTTTTGTTCATTTGAGTTGTGTCGCACTCTGCGACCCCATGAACAATAGCAGGCCAGGCACCTCTGTCCTCCAATATTATCTAAATTTTAAAACACTGTTAAGAGGCAAATAATGGTCAAAGCATTCATCCACTTGGCTTGTGGTAGAAGGCTGCTGTGTGAAACCCCAGGCCCAAAGATAATTAAGTGAGGTGATCTAAGGCAAAAGAAGCAAAAGCAAAAATAAATAAATGGGACCTAATTAAACTTAAAAACTTTAGCAGAGCAAAAGAAACTACTGACAAAACAAAAAAGATAACCTACTGAATGGGAGAAGATATTTGCAAATACTATGACAAGTCAGGGGTTAATATCCAAACTATATAAACAGCTCGTACAACATGATACCAAAGTGCTTAGTCGTTCAGTCTTGTCCAACTCTTGGCAACCCTGTAATTACAGAAACTAAAATCTTCCTGTAATGCAGGAGACTCAGTTTCAACCCCTGGGTTGGGAAGATCCCCTGGAAAAGGGAATGGCAACCCACTCCAGTATTTTTGCCTGGAAAATCCTATGGACACAGGATCCTGGTGGGCTACAACCCATGGGGTCACAAAGAGTTATACACAACTTAGCAACTAAACAATAATAAAATCTTGCTTAATTTGGAATTCTAACTCTATAATTATAGTCACTAAAATGCCCCTGCAATATAGGAGACATGGGTTCGATCCCTACTTCAGGAAGATCACCTGGACAAGGAAATGGAAACCCATTCCAGTATTCTTGCCTGGGAAATTCCATGGACATTAGAGTCTGGTGTGCTACAGTCCATGGAGTTGCAAAGTCAGACACAACTTAGTGACTAAACAACAACAAAACCTTGTTTCTTTGGAATCCTAACTCTATAATTACAGTCACTAGAATCTGCCTGCAATGTAGGAGTCATGGATTCTATTCCTGGCTCAGGAAGATCCCCTGGAGAAGGAAATGGCAACCCACTCCAGTACTCTTGCCTGGAAAATCCCATGGACAGAGGAGCCTGGTGGTCTATAGTCCACAGGATGGCAAAGAGTTAGACATAACTTAGCAACTAAACAACAACATATTTGATTAACAATGTTTTGTTAGTTTCAGGTGTACAACAAAATGATTCATTCTTTTTAAAATTCTTTTCCCAATTAGTTTGTTAACAGAATATTGAGCAGAATTCCCTGGTCCTTGTTGGTTATCCATTTAAATATAGCAGTATATACATGTCAGTCCCCAGATCCCTAACTATCCTTTCCCCTACCCTTCCCCTCTGGCACCTGTAAATTTGTCTCTAAGTCTGTGAATCTGCTTCTGTTTTCTAAATAAGTTCATTTGTATCATTTTTGTTTTTTAGATTTGGCATATAAGGGATATCATACAATATTTATCCTTGTCTGACTCCTTCACTCAGTATGACGATCTCTAAGTCCATCTATGTTGTTGCAAATGCACTATTTCATTCTTTTTAATGGCTGAGTAATATTCCATTGCATTCATTATATATGTATCACATCTTCTTTATCAGACATTTAGGTTGCTTCCACATCTTGGCTACTGTAAACAGCACTGCAATGAATATTGGAAGGCATGTATCCTTTTGAACCATGTTTTTCTGTGCATGTATGCCCAGGAGTGGGATTGCAGGATCATATGGTAGCTCTATTTTTAGTTTTTTTTTTTTAAGGAACCTTCATACTGTTCTCGGGGGCTGCCTGGGTGATAATAATGGTAAATAATCCACCTGCAATGCAGGAGACACAAGAGAAGCAGGTTCCATCCCTGGGTCAAGAAGATCCCCTGGAGGAGAGCATGCCAACCCATTCCAGTATTTCTGTCTGTAGAATCCCATGGACAGAGGAGTAGAGGGTCCTACAGCTGGCTACAGTCCATAGGGTCACAAAGAGTTGGACACGGATGAAGTTATTTAGCACATATTGTTCTCCATAGTAGCTGCACAAAGTTACATTCCCACCAACAGTGTAGGAGGCTTCCCTGCTCTACACCCCCTCCAGCATTCACTCACTGTTTGTGAATTTTCTGACGATGGCCATTCTGTCTGGTGTGAGCTGCTATTTCACTCTAGTTTTGGTCTGCATTTCTCTATCAGCGATGTTGAACATCTTTTCATGTGCCTCTTGGCCACCTGTATGTCTTCTTTGGAGAAATGCCTATTTAGCTTTTCTGCCCATTTTTAGTCTGTTTTAGGGCTTCCCTAGTGGCTTTCCCTGGTAAAGAATTCACCTGCAATGCAGGAGACCTGGGTTCAATCCCTGGGTTGGGAAGATCCCTTGAAGGAGGGCATGGCAATCCACTCCAGTACTCTTGCCTGGAGAATCTCCATGGATTCCCAAGAAAACAAGTTTATATACCAACTATAATCAACTATAATCCAATATAAAATAAAAAGTTAAAAAATAAATAAATACAAAAATATACTTAATACATGGATTTTTGTGAGCAAAAGATAACACAGATAAAGCTGGGCTTTCGAGAGATGCTCAGTCTTCATACCCATTTCCTTTTCCAAGATATCCTCAGAAAACAAAGGGAAGGCCACTGTAAGTGATGAGCTAGCATCCTTGTTTTTTTTTTCAGGTTCATGATGCTGCAATGCTACACTCACCTGCTACAGTTTTTTGAGAGGACATTTCTCCCATTTATTCTTATATAGTCCATAGAAGGAAGCTGATGCTAACACAACTTTACTTCTCCTTTCATCCAGGTTCATTCCCAGGACTTTAAAAAAAAAGTTTCCAAATGCAACACATTTTCTTTCATGAGTCCATTTGTCATATCACATTGGTGGTGCCAATTCCAGGATTAAATCGCCTGTTCACAAGCAGGCATCATTATAGTTTCAATGGTAATGGCATTTTCAGCTCTATAGAGAGCCAGTAATTGTGATTCCTCAACTGACCAATTTGAATAATGAGAAGAATCTCCATTCTGGGCAGGTACCTGAAACAGTCTATGACACCATGGATTATTTCACGTGAATGCTGGATGCAATTGCTCTTTCCACTACTTGCTTCAGTCCACCCAGACCCTGTTCTCAGCCCTGAGAACAGGAAAATCAGCAAGCTGGTCCCTGTCCTCACTGCTTCTCAGCCTAGTGGTAGGGACAAATGCCCTTGGGGACAACAGCACTAGGGATAAGGGTGTGTGAACACCTGGAAGGGCTATGCAACACTGGCTGACTGCAAGAGTCAGGGAGACCTTCACCAAGGGGGTAAACTTGGGTCTCAGCTGTGAAAGATGGAGTGTGCCAAGGATGGATAACATCCCACACAGAACAAACAGAGAAGGCCAGGTAAAGAATTCTCCAGAGCAGCAAGTCTCCAGATATCTATCAAGCTGAAGTTAGCAGACTCTCTTGCATGCCACTGAACCTCATTAAATCCTCCATTTCAGAATTACATGACACTCCTTTTTTATCTCCCCACTAAGCTGTAGTATAGACTCCCCCAGAGGCAATATGTATTGATTTAATGAAAAGAAGATAATCAAATATTTACTTCAAAGATGAACAAAAATGTAGAACGTGATCAATTTTAACCTTAAATGTACTGCCAAAAAAAGTTACAGAGGCCAATAATTTAAAACCAATAAAGTTTACTTATAAATATTTGTGAGTTCTGCCATAAGAATTAGTTTAAAAGGCATACATTAAATGATGATTCAATGTGTGTGATACAGGTGAATGAATCAAAAACATTAGATGAAAGCCTATTCAGGCCTTTTCAAATATTAGTCCATATCAAAATTAATAAAGTTACAATATCTGACACCTTAAGAGGAAATCTGAAATTCTGTCCTGAGTAGAAGAAACCTTCTTTCTCTCCCTGCCCAATTCAGCTTCATGCATCAGAGCCTCCAGCAATACCAGCCCCACTGGCAGGAGACGTCTGGAATCGGGCCTCTGATCCAAAGTGAAAGTGAAAGTCACCCGGTCGTGTCCAACTCTGCAACCCCATGGACTGTACAGTCCATGCAATTCTCTCAGGCCAGAGTACTGGAGTGGGTAGCCTTTCCCTTCTCCAGGGGATCTTCCCAACCCAGGGATCAAACCCAGGTCTCCCACATGGCAGGCGGATTCTTTACCATCTGAGCCACAAGGGAAGCCCAAGAATACTGGAGTGGGCAGCCTATCTCTTCGCCAGCGGATCTTCCCACCCAGGAATCAAGCAGGGTCTTCTGCATTACTGGCAGATTCTTTACCAACTGAGCTATCAGGGAAGCCCGCTGATCCAAAGCGGATGTGAATCTTAGTTGAGGTAAATCTGTTGAGCTGCTGCTAGCTCCTTTCATGGTGTATCATTCATGACCAGACTTCTACTCAGAGGTCGGAGTTCATGATTGGGATTATAGTACTGTACCATAGCTTGCCTAACTAAAAATTTGACATCATACTTAGACCTCTCTAAAAGCCAGGCTATATCTCTAAAACCTCCAACTACACAAAAACTATGGTTCTAGACTAGCCTGTATGGAACACTCAAAATAGCAGTGATGACAGACAGCCTCCCATCTCCTTATCTTATCAAGAGCCCCTTCCTGCTTCATGACACCAATTACTTTATTTCATTCTTGTCTACATCAGACAGCCCAGATGGAGTGAGTATTTGCCTCTCCACTGCCACAGACACTGACATTTGGACTCCTGGCTCCAGAGGTTCGGGACCCAGAACCATCTCAACATTCTGCTACCCGCATCTGAATCTCAGGACTCTCCTTGCCTAGAGGCAGAACTCAGTGAAGCTAGCCCATGGCAGAACACTTACAGGTGTGTTGTTTTCCACTGAAGGTCTGTTGAAAAATTCAGGAGATGGATGATGTGTGAATGTACTTAGTGCCACTGAACTGTCCAGTTAAATATGGTTAAAAGGTTACATTTTATATTATGTGACTTTTACCACAACAACAATTTTTTTTAAAAAAACCACAAAGTATCCAAAGGTGTTTTTAAAAAATAATGGAAGTGACAATTTCTGCTGATGCAAGTTATGTCTCAAACCTCTATAAACTAGCAGTGAATACTGCCTCATTATGAGACTGAGATTCAGGTTCAGAATTTATTAAATTATTGACTTTACAGTACAAGTCTTTGCTAAACTTTTGCACCCTGCATAACTTAAAGGCATAGCAAAATTACTTCTATTTCCATCCTTATTTTTAAGGTATGTTCTCTTTTTATCTCATTTTGCACGTTCATTTCCCCATTCTTTTAGCAAAATCTATGTAGCAATCAGGTGAACAGTAAGTACATGAAAGAAAATAACCCTAAAATAAACTCTAGGGAATATATCTTCACATGTAAAGAGAAAATAGGTTTTAATATCAAGACATTTTTAGTATTCTAGAGTGAAAAGTCTGAGTTTAGTAGATAATTGTTTTCTTTTTTGAAGCATAATTCACATTTATCAGCTTAGAGATTCCTCTCATTATGAACGATCATAACCCCCAAACCCAGCCAACCTTTTATGTACATTTAACAATTGTTCTCATTTTAGAAATCAAAATAGGCTCATTAAAATTATAAGAGCTTTTCTAATCTTAAGAGCTGAGGTTTAAGAAAAAACCTTTAGTGTGTTGAGATTGTCACTTACTTTTTATACCCAATTTTCTGTCTTCACTAGTTAGACAATTAACCAGTATTCAAGTTTGTGAAATACTGAGAAGCATGAAATTTACATAAATAAAATAAATTAACACAGTTAAACAATACAATATTGCCTCCTGACATCTCCATTTTCAGATGTCATCAACAAATAATCAAGATACCAAGTCAGGGTAGGCATTGTTCCTAAATAATTGCTTAGATTATCATAGATTCACTAATCATTACAATATTATTCAGAAATTTGTTTTTAATCCAGTGAACATATTGCTAATGACTGAAACATCTAACAGCATCATCTTTTCTAACAGCAGCAAAATGCCAGGGAATTGATTTTAATTAGGTTTAGAAAAAGAATTATGTGGAATTCAAATATGTCATTCAATTTGTATGTCAAGGAGACTCTCAAGAAGGATTATGTGGTTAACCGGACTTTGCGATAAAGGGAGGTCTGTGTTTGGAATCCTTCAGTTCATTTTGAAAGCTCTTCTATACACACACGTACTGCTGCTGAGTGTCTTAGGCCTTCTGCATTTTCCAACAGGTTGCTTTCTCTCTCCTCCTCCCATAGCAGTAACCACCAAGGCAGCTCATAGCAATGGTTCAGTATCAAGAAAAGTAATCATTTTCCCATATCTTTTTTTTTTTTAATGTAACCACAAAGGGCTCAGGCTTTCATTTAGTAAGACAGTACAGAATTTTGAATCAAGAATTTATTTAATGTGGTTTAGATTAAACAAAGCCTTCTAAGCAGGTAGAATAGAAGGGAGACCAGGAAAATGCCACTATCATTAAAAATGAACTATTTTGAGATGACTAAATGGGGGAAGGAGTGTACAATTAGATATGTCCTTATCCTCTAAAATTCTAGCAGCCCATCTGCCTGATTATGTTAGATGATACTTCTGAAGATGTCAACAGTATTGTTTCTTGTTCTCTCTAGGTATCTTTGCTGCATTGGGACCTGTAAGGCAGGTAAGACCCATTTAGTAAGATCCATTAAAGCTCTCTGGGCTTCTCGAAGGAAAATTTCCTAAATCAATATCAAAGGTTGAACAAAATATGTTGTAAATGTTTTCAATTACTCTTTTGAAAACCAATTCCACCTTCATAAATATATTCTACTAAACAAACTGAAAAAATGACCCAAAAAAAAACCTGTAAAGAAATTCTAACCCCCAGTCAGGGATCTGAGCTGCAAAATTCCCTCAAGTCCTTTGGAAACAATCCATATTTGGGGTTAAAAATCCTTGGAAATTCCCTCTGACTTATAAGTGACTACATTTTCAGTTACTGCATATCTCATTTACACCACAAGATTCTTAAAATTAATGTCCAAAGCTGATAATGCTTCCACAAAGAAAGGTTTATCTCTCATTATTTATTCATTTCTTCTTTCATTCATTTATCCATCCTTCCACCCAATTAATCACTTAAGATTTCTGAATACCTACAATCCTATCTACACTACTCCCTAGCAGAGGAATAGTTTTCTCCTGACCTCAGAAAAAGCCAGGATATTCATGCAAGAATCTTGCAAGAGTGTAAAAAACACAGTAGGCAAAGTAAAACATTCTAGAGAATATAGCCAAGCTTCACAAATGGTATAGGAATTTTTCATAGTCTTTAAGCAACAGACTTTCACTACAAGGATTTTACATTTTAGCACCATCAGGACAGCACCTACCTCTTCAAATATGGTATTTAGTATTCACCTGGCCCTAAAGATGATATAATAATAAGAAGAAAAGTATTTGCTCAGTCTCTCAGTCATGTCTGACTCTTTGTGACCCCATGAACTGTAGCCCGCTAGGCAATTCTGTCCATGGAATTCTCCAGGCAAGAATAGTGGAGTGACAGATAAATCTGTCATAAATCTATTTTTAGAAAAAATATAATTTACCAAAACCTACAAAAAAGAAACCAAAATCCTGAAAAGCCTGATATTCACCTTGAAAGCATTGAGTCATATCATCTATCTACAGCTGGCATCCATTTGATCAACCAAGTGTCTACTCTGGTTGGCCTATGCCTGTTCCCTAAAGTCAAAAATATGAAATATCATCCTGAACTATATTCATAAAATAATTGAATTAAAATAACCTTCCTGGAAAAAAACCTCCAAATCCAAATGGCTTCACTATTTAAGATATACCAAGCATTCAAGGAAAAAAAAAAAATTATTCTGAACTTATGTAAATCATTCCAGAGACGGAAAAAAAAACTACTCTCTACCTCATTTCAAGAGATTAACATAACCTTGATAACAAAACCTGACAAAGAGTATACAAGAAAGGAAAATTAAAAGACCTTAGTCATTACAGTCCATAAAGTCTTCAAGAGTTGGACCTGACTGATGCTACTGAACACAACATGCTCAAGAAATGTTCGTTGCTCTAATATTAGAAAATCGATGAATGCAATTATCATATTAGTAGACTACAGGAAAATAATGATATCACCATATCAATAAATACAGAAAAAGGCAGTTGATAAAATTCCACATCTTTTATTGTGAGCATTGGTCTGGAGGTCTTACCTAGCACAATAAAAGGTGGGTGTGGGAAGAGTTATTATTTGCAGATAATAAAATTGTGTAAACCAAAAAAATTATGCATATATATTTTAGCATTTATTAGAGTTTAACAAGTTGTCAAAATAGGGTCAATATTTAAAAAATAAATTATATTTCCATACACCAGAAAAAAACATAAAATGAAATAAAAATTTAAACACAATAGTATAATATCAAATATATGAAATACCTAGAAGTAGACATAACAAAAGATTCCAAGAGTTTCTCTTTTCCCTTAGGAAAGAGGAAAATAATTAAGTATACTGAAAAACAGTGACCATGACCTAAATGAATGGAGAGATATTCAATCTTATGTATTAGAAGACTCTATTATAAATTCTTTAATTCTCGCAAATTAACCTACAAATTCAAAGCAATCCCGATAAAAATCTCAAGATGTTTCTTATGTAAAGTAGCAATCTGATTCTAATATTTAAATGGAAATTCACTGGTAAATAATCAAAATACTCTGGAAGATACATACAAGGTGAGAAGACATGCTATACCAAATGCAAAGAGTTATTTCAAAATAGAGTAATTAGCATATTGACCAAACAAACTGCCTAAAGTAGAACCATAAAACAGCTCTATATATGTACAGGGACTTGATTTATAATTGAGATGATATTTCAGAGCATTAGAAAATAACCTCCTTTTTTAAATAAAATATGCTGATAACATGAGATATACATACAGGGATTCATATCTCACAGTGAGCACAAAAATTAATTCTAAATGTGAACAATAATACTCTAAAGAGCTTAGAAAGTAATATAAATGAATATCTTTATATCCTCAGAGTTTGGGAAGGATTTCTCAAATAAGACATCAAAAAGCCTAATACTGACACAAAACCAGATGAGTAGATCAATGGAATAGGACAAAGAACCCCAAAACAAACCCATACACCTATGGTCAATTGACTTACAACAAAAGGGGCGAGAATATACAATGGAGAAAAAACAGTCTCTTCAATAAGTGGTGCTGGGAAACCTGGATAGCCATGTGTAAAACAATGAGTAGTACATTTTCTCATACCATATACAGAAATAAACACAAATTGGATGAAAGACCTAAATTTAAGACCTAAAACCATAAAGATCTCAGAAGAGAACATAGGCAGAACACTTTGACACAAACAGTGAGATGAGGTGAGGTGAGGTGAAGTCGCTCAGTCGTGTCTGACTCTTTGCGACCCTGTGGACTGTAACCTACTAGGCTTCTCCGTCCATGGGATTCTCCAGGCAAGAATACTAGAGTGGATTGCCATTTCCTTCTCCAGGGGATCTTCCCAACCCAGGGATCGAACCTGGGTCTCCTGCATTGGAGGCAGACGCTTTAACCTCTGAGCCACCAGGGAAGCCCTGACAAAAACAGTAGGAATATTTTTTCTTGGATCCGTCTTCTAAGGCAAAAGAAACAAGAGCAAAACTAAATAAATGGGACCTGATTATTAAATAAACTTAAAAGTTTTGGCACAGCAATCACAAATAATATGAGTTGATATCCAAAATACATAAGGAGTTAATATCCAAAATATATGAACAGCTCATACAACTCAATATATTTTTTTCTTTTTTTAACTTTTTTTTTTTTTTTACTTTACAATATTGTATTGGTTTTGCCAAATATCAACATGAATCCACCATGGGTGTATACACGTGTTTCCAATCCTGAACCCCCCTCCCACCTCCCCCCGACACCATCTCTCTGGGTCATCCCAGTGCACCAGCCCCAAGCATCCTGCACCCTGCATCGAACCTAGATTGGCAATTCGTTCCTTATATGATATTATACATGTTTCAATGCCATTCTCCCAAATCATCCCACCCTCTCCCTCTCCCTCAGAGTCCAAAAGACTGTTCTATACATCTGTGTATCTTTCGCTGTCTCGCATACAGGGTTATTGTTATCATCTTTCTAAATTCCATATAGATGTGTTAGTATACTGGATTGGTGTTTTTCTTTCTGGCTTACTTCATTCCGTATAATCGGCTCCAGTTTCATCCACTTCATTAGAACTGATTCAAATGTATTCTTTTTAATGGCTGAGTAATACTCCATTGTGTATATGTACCACGGCTTTCTTATCCATTCATCTGCTGATGGACATCTAGGTTGCTTCCATGTCCTGGCTATTATAAACAGTGCCACAATGAACATTGGGGTACACGTGTCTCTTTCAATTCTGGTTTCCTCGGTGTG